>JAWWLR010203338.1:1121-15648 GCA_035041075.1 Acraspis erinacei | reverse complement strand
CCCCCCCCCCCCCCCCCCCCCCCCCCCCCCCCCCCCCCCCCCCCCCCCCCCCCCCCAAGTTCTACACAAATCTAATACCTTCTCTGATGAGAATGTAAAAATATTTTAACCTGAAGCATTTTTTCTTTAAGTTCACGTTCCATCAGTTTCATTCATTTCATTCATTTGGCAAGAGTTTATAGTATTTTAAAAAAATGTACGGGATTTCAAGAGATATCAAAGTATTTTCATGTTTTTTAAAGGATTTAAGTGGAGAATTTCCGAGTATTATAAAGGATTTCGACAAATTGTAATGGATTTAAAGATTTCACGGAATTTAAATGATTTTAAAAGATTTTAAGGAATTTTCCCAGGATTTTGAAAATTTTAAGCTGTGAAAGGATTTGATACAATTTCAAAAGATTGAAAACGATTTGACGGGGTTTTAAAAAATTTCTTCAATTTTATCGTATTTGATATTGCGATATTGAGCAGTAAATTATTACTTATTTCACAGGAAAAGTTTTAAATAATTTTAACTTATTTTATTAGTTAGAGATTAAAATATTGTAAAAAGTATAGGCAGGATAATCAAATTATGAATAAAATCTGGGTCTCCAGAACGTGGGATTTTTCGGCCCCCACAACTTTACCATCTGGGAGGAACACATGCACAGGTAGTGTAAGTTGTGATTTGTCGACAGTTTTCTTACTTTTTACTAGATTTTTGAATGCTCTCGTACACAAAAAGTGCAAAAAAGTTTTGTTTTTAAGTTGCATTGACGCAAAAAATAAATGTTAAATACAGTGGTACATGAGAAAATAATTATCTCGTGCAAAATAGAATTCTTCAAATGTAATTAGAAAGACTCTAGGTGCCCTGAAAAATGTATAAAGTATTCAATTACTCACAAAAATCTCAAGTTCCGAAACTAATAACTTTTTAAAACCGCCTTCTCCAAATAATAAATAATAAATTAATTACAAATATATATAATAATGATAAACCTTTATACCTTGTATTTATTTGTACTGTACAGAGTGTGAAATGAAAAGAAAACTGGTAAAAACTATTTTACTTGCTGGACCTCGAATAATAAATTTTTATTAAATATTATTACTTTTGTCCCATCAGTAATAATATTTACGTGTTATTTTCCTAATAAATCTAAAAAAATAATTAAGTAACACCAAAAACTGAGATCAAAGAAAGGAACAACCATTTAGGTTTTAATGATTTTTCTATAATGAATTTTCTGTGATATTTTTGCGATAAATTCATTACATGAAATAATTACATAAAGAATGTCGGAAAAATTTTCCACACAAAAATATAATTTAAAAAAAGTGTACTTCGAATAAAATTATAAATCCTCCACATGTTTTAGTTTAGCTTTAAACCAATTTGTTGATTTTTCTACCAAAAAATTTGAATTATAAAAGAAATATGTTATAGATGGTATTTCAACCAAACAAAATTTTAGTTTGAAATAAAAGACAGCAGAATTCGACCAAAAAGAACAACATTTCAAAATAATAGTTGAGTCCTCAACCAAAAAAATTAATTTTTAAGCAAATAGTTCAATTTTCTTTAAAATGATTATATTTTCAATTAACTTATAAAATTTGTAATCAACAAGATGAATTCCAGATCATTGAAGCGAAAAGTGTAGATTTTTTGAAAACAGGGAGAATAGAATGAATTCTTTAAAAATGGAGAAAGAACGTAAATTCTGAGATATAAAAGTGATTTTCAACTTATTAAGTTATTATTTAAAATTACCCGCATTCAATTGTGTAACGTTGTTTTTGCACGGTGCGGCCTCTTAACCTGAGTCTGATTTTTAATATTGCCTTATCATAATACAATTGAAAATAAAATATGTAAAATTAATATCAATAAAAATTCTAGTTAATGCTTAAAAAATAATTGCTCACAGCCTCCTTCGTCATGTCTGGAAACTAGGATTTCACAAATTCGTAGGAATAAGCATCAGTAATAAAAACGTTTTGCAAGCAGTCTTCCCATCCAGTGTTTGTTATTTAAAATTTATTCAAAAATTGAATTTTGACTTACCTTTGCATTTTTTGCTGAATTCATAAAAGAGGATTGACCACATCTCAATAAAACTGTTTGCTTGTATTTTCTAAATATCTTAGTGCGTAAACCACAAACTCCAGTGTTTATAATTTACTAAAATGTAAATTTTATTTATTTATTAGGATTTTTTAAATTGCAGTATGATCAAATGCAAAAAGTAACCAAATAAAAAATTGAAAACATATTTTTTGAAAATAAAATGTTTAAAAAAATTAATAACTGCAAAATCATTTAACTAGCAAAAACTCCCGGTTCCAGTGTGAACGAAAATTGTAAAAATACGAACAAATTTATAGAAGGTGGGAGTAGGGTCTAGCGGTTGAAAAAAGGCAGTTTTCCTTGGGCATTTTTTTACAAATATGGTCAAAGTAAATTTATTGTGTGCTTTACACATTACAAAGCATCATTCGGAGAAAATTTGGTCAAATATTTGTTGAAAAATATTTTATAAGAACTCGTCGGCTTTATCGGCATTATCGAGGACGCCTTTTCAAGAACACGATTTGTGGTGCCAAATGTAAATCATTGCAGAATTATCGGAAATCAAAAATCATAGAAATTTTGTTAAAAAATAAGTCCTTTAGGTCCTTTAGGTTAACCCTTTAGGTTAAATGCACTCATACCCCAATTCCTGTTTTCATGGTATTCATTCATAGACTATGGTGTTTATAATGAAATAACTGGCAGGGGTAAAAGACCCGCTAAAAACGCTTACGTATCCAATCCAGACCTAATTCAGAACTAAGTTTGCCCCAGTGTATAATCAGGTTTGTTTTAAAAGGATGAAAGAAAAGGTAGAAGACTTTCTAGGCAAAATAGAGGTGGTTGTGGCATTCATGAGCTTGGGGGGATCAATACGACGAGGTCCAGCCGGACATGGGAGGCAATATTGTGATACTGCAGAGCCTTCTGGTAGAGATAAGGTAGATATTGAGGATCATGACATGATTTCTGACGATGATGAAGATCAGCTATATGACAGCGAAGAGGATTCGGATGTTGTAGATATGTTGAAGTACTTGGTCAAATCATCGAAGAACGCAATGACTCTGAAGATCTTCAAGAACAATTTCAACTCCTCTCGCTTGCGCCAAAATCTTGTGGAGGAAGGAAACTGATGCAGGTGTTCCATACATGCGAGTGAAAAGCAAGAAATGTCAAAAAATTGGTTTCATAGCAGTGAATTCTTACGCTTCCAAATCCCAAAAGAGGAAAAGCATTGACTCCTAAAACTTAAAGTCTAGTGAAGAACTTTTACGAATGCGATGTAATAAGTCGAATGATGCCACGGATGAAAGACTTTGTGTCGATCAAGAATTATTATTATTTATTATTATTATTATTATTATTTTTCATTTTAAAAAATTAGGTTCAAATTTTGACTTTTTTCATAAATCGTGATGATCGCCACAAAGTTTGTGAAAAAATGTATCAAAAACATTTAAAGGAAAAAAGTTACAAATGTTTGAAAGTAACTCTTTGCTCTAAAACCCAAACTTGTACCCCCTCCACTTTGATACATAATTATCAAAATTAACTAATTTTTGGTGTGAGGGGCACTATCTAATAGTAGAACTACAATTGGGCTAATTTTTACCCCGATAGGACAACTTTAATTTTCGAGGTGGGTACACTTAAAAAATTATAAATAATAAAGAAGCTTTAAGAAAGAAGGAACTCGTCCTACATTTTAACAATTACTTAAAAAAAAGCAACAAGAAAATTATTCCCAATTTTCAACTCGATGTAGCTCTTAGTGTGAAAATAACTTAGGAAACAAGAAAAGGATCGGTAAGGTAGGAATCTGGTCACATTACCCACTCGTTACATGGACTGGAAATTCAAGTATTTCATAAAAAATTCAATTTTTTTGGGAGAAATTTAACCTATTTTATTTCAAAATTTGACCATTTGGTTAGAAATGCATCTTTTTAGGTTAAAAATTCAAATTGTCATATTTTGTTATGAGAGCAGAATTGTATCCCTCATAACAGTTAACATGTTATTTAATTATTCACCTTTTTATCAACCATTATTTGAGATTTTTAAACGTTTCCTAAGTTTTATAAAAATTACAAATTACAACTTGAAATCTTGTTGGACAATTGAAACTATGGTAAATTTTATACTCATTATTGAATCCTAACGTTAAATTTTTTTCTTATTTAACTTATTATGAACATTTAATGTCTTTTTAGAACATTATTATGAGATGTAATTTATTTTAATAAATAGGAAACTTTCCTTTTGTCTGCTTTACTACATTATACCCTGGATTTAAAAAAATACAAAACGTATGTTAAAAAGTTCGGCTGATATAAATCCTGGGCAAGTCATCCATTTTCGAAAATCTGCATGGCGATTACTTAATCCCCTAGGACAAAGTCGAGATGTCTTTTTATAAGCTTGGTGATTTTTTCTACTTATCTTCTATTTGCTTCAATTAGAAATGGACCAATACACCAATCGCCATCCTTATAAAAGAATAGGTGGACGTTCTCAATTACCCCTCTCTTTCTATTACATATTCCAATTCTAAAGGGCGTAGCTATCGGTAGCTAACACGTCACTTGTCAAGCCTGATTAAGTGGAACGGCACTTACCAACCCTGGACCTACATGTCGGTGACATAACTGATTTTCACATAAAAAAAGATTAGTTCGACTCGTTCATCTTTCTAGAATAGGACTGTATATCCTCTCTTTCATTTCAAAAATAATTTTTTTATTAGAATAATAAAAATACAAATAATAAATATTTAAAAATTCATCTTACTTTATTTTCATATACATTTTCAAACAAAATTACATATTTCTAATTTTAACTAATAAATCAAAATTATTAACGTTTAGAATTTTAGTTTGTTTCACTTGCAGGTGCTTTTCAAGGGAGCGGCGTACAAATTTGGCACGCGAAAACAGTTCGTGGAATAGGGAAGATGGAAGGTTTGGAAACAGATTTGTCTAGGAGACTTGAGCTGCGGCACTAGAGAAACATTTGTCCCACAGTCTCTTTTCAAACAGGGGACTTGTTGCGATATTCGGTAGTTAGATGGGCTGCGCTTCTGATGACACCTAAGGGTCATCCACGGCTACATGATGGTTATTACGATACATGGGGTGGATTCGGGCTTTACCATTAGCGAAGCATTTATCCCATCGTTTCTTTTCCACCGCGGTTCTGATAATTGGGCGGGTTTCATCAGCACGCACTAAAATAAGTCTTCGCTTGTGTCGAATGTTTTACACGATCCGTGGGACATTTTTCACGGTGCTAAGTTTGATTGTAGAGGTTCTCAGTTCAATAACCTCATCCTCATCACCAGAGTTTTTGAGGGTATGATCGACCGAAGAGGCAATGTGCTTAACGAGTCAATGGCAAGCTCACTCGCGATATCGAGAGAACCATCTGTCAGAAGGTAGTCTGCAAGTTCCCCGAAAGTATTTATGTTGACCTATATAGCAGGCCAGGCGATGAAATGGTTGGTAGGGCAGATGAATCGGCACATAGATTCCGGCGGATGAATTATCTTATTCCGCCAAGGCCTCCTAACGGCGAAGGGCGAGGCGTTTACAGAGGTTTCTTGGTGGGTCGCCGAGTGTATAGTGAATGTCGCTAATAGTTCGAATTTTGTGTCATATTGGGAGGCAGTCGATTGGACCCAAGGAGGACGATGGTGTCCAAGTGAATGTGGCACTCAAACCATACACGGCGTCACACCTACACGGAACTTTGTTGCTTCGTAGCTTCTAAGTGAATAACCGCATAACATTTTTGTGTTTAAATGTTGTTATTATTTGCTTCTTATCTATCACAGGTGGTGGGAACACTTTATAACCCATAAAACTATATACAACTCTCAAATAACTCTTGAATGAAGGCCACAGTGATTCGAATTTAGTGATGATGGCGTTTCCAAATCATAATAACTGCCGGCGGTGACCCACCGGCTAAACACACTTGCGCACCTTATGCAGCTCACTAAGAACCGATATACACTTAAAAAAATATGCGTAAAGAAATATAAGCAGAGAGCCATATTTCCCAGCCCTGCTGTCTTTGACCTTCTCAGCTTCCTTACCTGTTCCTCTATGTCCTCGTCCTTCTTTCACAAATCTCCTCACTTTCTCTTTCAAAGCCTCCCATATCTTTTCGGCCGACGCCCATTTGAATTACCTTCCCTAACTACGCCTAGTACTTCAATATCGCCTCCCTCGTCCAGCTGCACCTCCTCCCTTTTGACACTTCTTCTCCAATTTTCTCTCTGCTGCTTCCCATCCTTATCCGAAGCTATTACGGCTAAGAGTCAGATTCTACCCTCCTTCCACTGCGAATCTCACCTGCTCCCAAACCATCGTATTCATCACTACATAGTCTTATCACCGATACCCCTACCATACTTCCGTATGTGTCTTCTCTCTCTATGCCCACTATTCCAAACAATTCGCCACCGTTGAGCCCAACGCCGTCTTGATGCTGCCACTCTAATTAGCGCTACAACCACCTCTCTTTTGCTTAGAAAGTCCTCTACTCTTCCTTTCATCCTTTCAGCCCTATCCTGATTATACACTAGGCTGGCCCAAAATGAGTGACTTTCGGTTTCTTATTATTTGCAAGTGCAAAACTGTTCCTCATACTGACAAACTAATTTCCATTTTTTTAAATAATTTATAAATAATATTTAGAGGTGGCGCCATGTTTTCTAAGTTTTCGGTTGAATAATCGATCGAAGTTCATGAAATTGTCAAATGTCCAAGGAAATATTCAATTTATATAAAAAATAAAATTTTCCTGGGGACCTTTGTTATAGTAAGCGGAATATGGGCAAGTGGGCGAGGTACTTACCTGCGAATTGTATGGTCTTGGGCTCAGGTTACCAGAATAGAAAATCAGAATTTTAAGGGTTTTTCTACAAGTATCAGTCTACTGGCTGCTTTTCTGAACTACCAAATATTTTTAACAAGACGATTTGTTTCAAATGCATAGATCTGACGAGTTTAAAGGAGCATTCATAAACTCTCATCTACAAAATAAACATGTAACTCTTATTGAAAATTTTTATCAATAAAAACATTTTAATAGTTTTAAAATTGTTGATGATTCACATTTAAAATGTTTAAATAATTACAAATAATTATTTGTTTAAAGAATTTTTATAAAAAATTAATTGTAAGTAAATATTTATTAGTTAAAAAATATTTCATGATTCAAACTTCAAATGATCAAATAATTTAAAGTAATTATTTCTTTAAACAATTTTGATAAAAAATTAATTACTATTACATATTTGCATCGATAAAAACATTTTATTGGTTTAAATATTTAGATGCTTCAAATTTCAAATGTGTAAATAATTAAAAATAATCATTTTTTCAATTTTTTAAATAATTTTAAATGTTTAAATAATTGAGAATAATTATTTGTTTATATAATATTAATTACAAGCTAAATCAGCTTATGTAAAGATTATATTTATAATAATTTCGAATATCGTATAATAAATTCATATTTACTGTATTTACGATTGGGATACATATTTTGGGATTTTGTAGATATAGATAGAGTATAGTAGACCATTAATGGATGAGCCGAGGCAACACACCTACCATAACATAAGTAATTTATGGACTACCTGAGTCGCTTATGGAAAATTGATTTCTGATTTTTGGTAAAAATCTGATTGATATAAAAATTAAAATTTTGCGATTTTCATAAGGTCTCATGCGAAATCTATGATCAAAATTGTTCTAATTTTCAGCCATAACAAACAATATTTAGGGCCTGAAACAAGCTCATGAAAATCATGATTTTAAGCGGAAACAGCATGAATAAAAATGGACATCTTTGTATGTTAAATTCCATAAGAAATTGGATACGTAAGAGTGTTTAGCGGGTCGCTCACCGCTGGCAGTTATTTCATTATAGACGCCATATTCACAAATTTTAAATCGCTATCACCTTCTCTGAGGATTAGATGAAATTTATTGACCCTGGAGTATATCCATATGGATTCCCCATACGTCAGCATATTGATGGGTAATTGATTGGCACAAAAATTGCAAAATGCGAGCAGGGTAAAAAGTCAATCGCAGGAAGCGGCATAATACTGCAGATAACATGTTTAGACCGCTGGACTCCTTGAAGGTAACATACGTATATCTTTTACTTTTTATATAACGTTCAATTTTTATTTAAATATTATAAAAGTAACGTGTATTATTTTGTTCTAGTCAATGAACAAACAACATTTTACGCTTTAAAAAATGTTGAAAATTGCCAGAATAACAACGAGTTTCCTTCGCCGTGTAAGATTTTAAGCGGTAAGTAGGGCCTTGTGACTTTCGAAAGTTAGCAGTGCAAATCATCTTTTTGAAAAGCCGTCCTCGATAATAATGATCCATAGACGGCTTATTTTTAAATCTTTTTCAACAAATATTTGACAAAATGTTCTCCGAATGCTGCTTTGTAATGTGTGAAATATGACAATAAATTTACTTTAACCGTATTTATAAAAAAAATCCCTAAGAAAACTGCCTCTTTCACTCGCTAGACCCTACTCCCCTCTTAAAGAAATATGGTCTTATTTTTATAATTGTGCCTTACACGAGAACCAGGACTTTTTGCGATTTCAATTATTTTGCAGTTATTATTTTCTTAAACACATTATTTGCAAAAAATATGTGTTTAGTTTTTTATTTGTTTATTTTTCGCAATTGACAATTCACACGCAAATTCTATGAAATTTAAAATGGGAAATTCTTCAATTATTGGAAAAGAAATTTCGTAACTGAAATACAATAATGATGAAGAACAAAATCTTTAATTTATTATGCATTATCTGAATAAGCACATTCGCATCACGGTTAAACATGATTGAAGCTTACCTTAAAAATAACATAATTCAACATAATATTGAAAATGTCGCATTTTTACAAAATTTAATCGATCGCAAAGCGCCAAACAACTGATCAGAATATATTCTTAAAAGGCAAAGAAGCTTCAGGAAAAGCAGGGGTGGCCGTTTTAATCGAGAAAAACAATTCCGAGGTTTTTCCAGCCCCATGAACTACAAAATTGTCAATTTTAATATTTTATTAATTGAACAACTCAAATGTTCCTGATTAAAAAATATAAATCTGCACTGTTAAAAATTTTTGGAATTATACAATACACCTACAAGACTTCTACGATACAAGCGTGAACTCAAATCGCAAACATGGTTTTCGAATGAGGAGATTGCAATACACGTACTGTAGGTGTTGTAAATCGTGAGGTGATCCCTCTAGCATTCTACTACATGTATTAGAGCGTTTGTAAGACGAAAATTGCGCATAAAGAGATACGGAATTAATGGAACTCGAGGAATTCACGCAGTTCGCCGAATTCAAGGAATTCCCGGAATTCACGAAATTCATCAAATTCAAGAAATTTATGAAATTCACAGAATTTATAGAAGTCAAGGAATTCACGAAATCCATGACATTCGCGAAAGTTATGAAATTCACAGAAGTCACGGATTTCACAGACTTCATGGAATTAAAAGAATTTTCGAAATCATTGGAATTCATAAAATTCTCGGAATTAATGCAATTCAAGGAATTCGTGGAATTGAATGACTTCACGGAATTGATAGAATTCACGTAATTCAGCGAATTAATGGAATTAGTGGAATTCAAGGAATTCACTGAAATCACGGAATTCAGGAAATTCACGGCAATCACGGAATTCACTGGGTTTTCTGAATTCACGGAATTTATGGAGGTCCAGGAATTATCGGAATGTACAGAATTCAAGGAATTTGCGGAATCCATTAAATTCAAGGAATTTGTAGGATTAATTTTAATCGTAGAATTCGCGTAATTCACGAACTTAAAGGAATTAAGAGAATTCACAGAATGCATGGAAATAAAGTAATTCACTTAATATAGGGAATTTGCGGAATTCATGGAATTAAAGGAATTAGTGGAATTTATGGAATTCAAGGAATTCAAGGAATCCAGAAAATTCACGGAACTCAAGGAATTTACGGAATTCATGGGATTTAAATAACCGAAGGAAATATTATGAATGCCTTGAATTTCGTGAATACTATGAATTCCACGATTTTCTTGAATTTCACGAAATAGTTCCACAAATTCCATGAATTCCATAAATTCCATGAATGCCATCATTTCCGTCAATTCAATGAATTCTCGAATCCTATAAACTCCGTGAAGTCTACTAATTCCGTAAATTTTTTGAATTTCGTGAATTCCCTTATTTTTTTAATTTCCGTGAATATCGTAAATTACCTGTTTTCTTTCATTTTTCGCTTCAGTAGGTATATTATAAAATTCCAATACATGTGAGGTACTATACTAATGCCGACGTTCGGAAACTACAACATTATGTATAGTAGCGTTACCTTACGTTTCGGAGATAAACTTCCAATACATGTAGTGGAAGTTTCCAACAGAAATTTTTAACAATGCAGGCTACAGTATCATATTCGGTACTCTAAAATAAAGAGTAAATCTATACATTCGAGAATTATGATATTTTTTTAAGAAAACATTTTTTAAATTTATGCAAATGTAATTTAAAATTTAAAAAAATTATTTTTGAACTCTAAATTTTAAAGGTCTATGCATACGTGCGGGTAAATCATAACGACCTAGCCCGAAGCGCCAGATCGATTTGACACAAGAAATATTCTATACACATTTTTGATGGGGTCATTTGAGGTTATTGGACATTCAGCCATTTCTTCTGCATTCATTTCTTCAACCGTGCCGCTGTTCATGTTTATTTTCGCCCGTTGTGCCTTCCCCATAAAAGCAGGTGTAAATATTGCACGAATATTGGTGCGACTTCCTGATTTTTCCAATATTGCATAGACGTCGCCATTGGACGTCGAGAATACAATTTGTTGTTCGTTTGAAATGGGAATGAGAACATGAGTTCTTGTTCTCAATCGAATTAGCTTATCGCGAGGAAAAATGTACGTTCGGAGTTCGAATATCCGATTCAGGTTGGTCCGGGGGGCAAATCGAATAAAGGGAATTTCATCAAAGCTATATCCAAATACGCGTGGAAAAGTTTCCCTGAGAGTAGGAGAACTTGACCTGTCACCAAGAGGTGTTTCAGCAGGTGTTGAAGACCTGGCAGAATAATGACTGTTGGCCAGAGAATGAGTCGTGTCTGCTTGATGTCTGCCAGGAGAAGCTGAAGAAGGTTCACTGCGATAAGAACCAGTGTTAAGACCATCCTGAGGCAAACCCCTAGACTGATTTCTAAGTTCTAAAATAATAAATACATGATTATATTTTTGTTTTATGTACCTGCACAATGGTTTTTGGATACAGGATGAGTTTTAAATTAAGTTATAACTGTGGGGCTCAATTCCACAAACACCTACACTACCGTCGCAAATTATGAGATCGATTGACGCAAGCACTATTGACGATCACGGTTCTCGGCCGGTCTGCTGCCGAGAACGAGATTGAAGATTTTTTAAGTTTCTTTGGTTTAAATGAAAGCTAAAACTTTAAGCTCTATGTCGTATCAATTTCGGATTTTTGCAACAATTTTCCTAGGTCAAAAGTTGACGTCGAGGTACAAAACTAGAGAAAATCCAGAATTTTAGTAAAAAGCTTATCACGTGCTGTGCTCTTTTGAGAAGATCAAAAAAAATCTGGTTGACATTACTAGATGTGGAATTTCATAGGCTTTGCGACTGTTTTTTTTTAAATGCCCTATCTTTTTTTCGCTGAGTTATCGTGGTTCAAAGCCAGGAGTGATTTTAAAAAGACCATTATTCAAATAATTAATCTTCTTAATTTTTTATCTTTCTCATAGGAAAATAATGTTCCTTTTTGCATTGAACATGACTAATAATATAAATGTAATTCTTAAAATCTTGGAAAACTTTGTTTTTGCAGATACCTGATTTTACAAGACAGCCACCTTAACAAAATTCGGCTATTTTTTATACTTTTCAAAACTCTTAAAAGTCTCAGAATTTGTTGCCTGAATCTTGAAAACTCTTACATTCATGGAAAATTTAACAATGTTTCCCGAAGTCTTTTGTTTGCAGGTATCGAACATTTTTTAACCGGCCCGCAATATTAAGAAATCACGTAAAATTAAAATGTCCTTTTTCGTCAATAAAGCTTTAAATTATTGAAAAATAAATGTTATCATGAACCGAAGTTACTTGCCAAGAAGTTCCCACCTACTGTGGAAGTCTAGGATACATCTTAAAAAACTTTTTAGTTTGTTACAACTTGTACAAAGAAAAAAATTAAAAACTCGAGAACTGTGGATATGTATGTACGAGTTTTCTTGTAAACCAATTTGTACAGAATTTGTATATTTCTGCAATATATAGCTATTTATCAATTGAAACTATGTTATAAAATAGGTTTAATTGAGTGCCATCATTTTTGAAATCTCACAAAATTAGGACCAAGCGAAAATATAATAAAATTCAAGCGTAGAAAGCAACAAAAATTACATCTTCAGTCGTGAGTCCGAATATGTCGGTCGTTTTTCCGAAAGATGGTACGTTTTGTTTACATCGCAATTGTTTAAACAAATTATTAACAGATTATTTTATCGTATCGGAAAATTTCCCCCCCTGAAAATATGGCTCATTTTAAGAAGAAAAGATCTCTATTAATTTGTTCGTTAATTGCGTATTTCAGAAGTTATGATTTTTTTAAGGACGAAAATTTAACGTTTTTTGCCAACTTTCGATGTCAATAACTTTTGACCTAATAAATATCTCTTTAAAATTAAAAAAACTTATTTGTTCGTTAAGAATGACCCTACAGCTTCAAATGCGTTAGTGTTGAGTCCCCTGTCTAGAAACACGACTTGGCGCCGTCGACAATTTGTTGTTTTGCAATGCTCATAAGGAAATTTTGCTGGCTGAGCGTCGAGCGCGCTGCTAGCCAGATATATCTCGCGACAAAAAACTATTCAATTTCTTCATACAAATTACGAATTCTGCATTTAAGACAAAGCGCTTATCGCGGCGAGCGCAGATCCGAGGAGGTTCTTAATCATTTTTTTTGTTCTCATGGTAAATCTAGATACTTGTAATTTTTGCCAGGTAATAATTTTCTAGTAAAGTAGTTTGCAAGTATTTTAAATTTATAATAGTGTGTTACATTAACGCGTATCAAAATGTAATGTTAAATTATAATTTTTTACATATCTACATATGTACTAAATTTTAAAAATTTATCATTTTAGTTACATATGTTCAAATATGTTTTACTTTGTATTTGACTGATTGCTATCATTAAATCTGTTTTAGCAAGTTTGTTTCTTTTGACAAGAACAAAATCTGCATGATTTTATTCGACCCCTTACGCAAATACAAGATTTTTCAAACATGCATGCTCTGCAATCGCAACTTGGAACAAATTTATCCATAAGAGGTAAGAGAATTTTTATTTTAGCGATAACTGGTAAATCTTCTGTTATTTCATATCCATATGAAAGGGGATCTAATTTTTCAACATTTTTGTCAGCAATTTACTTGTCGCTACTTGTATGTCACATAAAACGCTCGGCGAATGTGTAACGCGAGTGATGCTGAAATTGGTGGGAACTTGTTGATATCACAATTGACTAGAGTAGAGTGATAATATGACACGTGACGAAGCTGATTAAAATTTTCGCAGCCACTGCCATTACCGATAACATTAACAAGATATTTTTCAGCCATTTTAAATTAATTTTTTCATAATTTTTGTAAACAATTGCGATTTAAACCAAACGTAACATTTTTTGGGAAAGCGAACGACATATTTGGATTCAGCGGCTGAAAATACATAAGAATAACACTTAACTTCCCTTAGATATCTTATTGTCTACGGGAAGGTACTCAGCTCCCGGACAAAAATGGAAAATTTGGTAGCTAAAAGATTTTTTTCAAATTTAGTAATGATGTGACCAATTTTCTTGTACTCACTTAATACCTCATAATGCTTTGTGATTTGTCCGTTGTAGGTTACTGGACATTCCGCAGTTTCTTCTGCGGTCATTTTATCAACCGCGCCGCTATTCATATTTATCTTCACCCGTGCCGGCCGCGAAAAAGCATATGTAAATATTGCTCGCAGATTCGTGCATCTGTTTGATTGTTTTTCCAACAATGCAAAGACGTCGCCATTGGATGTTGATAATACAATCTGTTCCCTAGTTGGCAGGACATTATTGACACCAGTTCTTCTTTTCAATTCAATTGGCTTATCTGAAGGAAAAATGTATTTTCGTAGTTCGAATATCCGATTGGGATTGTTGTGGGGAATAAGTCGAATAAATGGAAGATCATCAAAACTAAATCCAAGTAAGCCGGGAAAAGTTTGCCTGAGAGTAGGAGACCTCGACCTATGACGAAGAGATGATTCCACAGGTGATGGAGACCCAGCAGAATAATGAGCTGTGGTAAGAGAA
>JAWWLR010203328.1:0-15648 GCA_035041075.1 Acraspis erinacei | reverse complement strand
TATATAATTCGGGTAGCATTAAAGTTCCAATGTATGTAAGCCCCAGCGTGTCCACCCTGTATATCTGATTGTTAATGAAATTGAGTTCCTAGCAAGTAAAGTAACTGGACAGATAATTTTGATTTAAGGGTTAATTTTTAATAATGCAATCTAATTCTGTTTAATTAACGTTAAATTTTGAATGATGAAAATTTTATATAGGATTTGAACTATTAGGATGACAAAACGCATTTAATGCTAAACTTATTGCAGATTTTGTTGTTAATGTAGTGTTTCTTTTTTCTTTACTCTTGTTATCAATCTGGAATAGTAAACAAACTTTTAGATGAAGTGGAACCGTTGTGTGTTTCAAGAGATATCTGATTGTTAATTAAATTAATTTTCTAGCAAAAAATGTAAGTGGATAGTATGTTCTTTTATTTAGGGGTTAGTTTTTAATAATGTAATTTTACTCTTGTTATTAATCTGGAATAGTAAAAAAACTTATAGATGAAGTGGAATTGTTTTGTGTTTCAAGAGATACCTGATTGTTAATCAAACCCCGCCAAAAATATACTTACGGATTCCATACAGAAACCGTACGGTTTCCGTACGGGTCCCGGTACGGTACCCGTACGTTTTCCGTACGGAAACGTACATTTCCCGTATAATATTCGTACGGTTGTCGTACAGATTTTTTCCAAAAAAAACCGTACGATTTCCATACAGTGACCGTTCGAATTCTGCATAATTTTTGTACGTAATACATACGCATTTTGTATAATATCCGCACATTTTATGCACGGTTAACCTGAAATTTTTAAACAATTCGTATCTATTTAAAAAATTTTTTTTATCACATCAATAATTAGGATGGTATGAGAAATTAATAAAAATCAATATATGAAAATCAATAATGCTAGTTGCTATATTTATTTTAATGAATATAAGTATGTACATAGTAATTATTATTCACATTTTATAACAGTAGATCGTAGAAATTATAATTTATACAATATACATTCAACATAGCTGTAATTAAGAATATATCTAGTAAAATAGCAATTAAAATTTATTTTATATAAAATTAATAATGTAACATATTCGGTACTGCGGAAATATATTTGTCTACTGGCGTATCAATGCGAACAGCAATATTAATAATGCTATTTGTCGGAATAATTACATTTTCCGTTTGAACACTGATAATTTTACGAAGTTTTTCACATTCTCGAAAGGAATTTTCCGTTTTAATATAGTTACAGATAGTGTATTCTTTTTTATTTACTCTGTCTACTATGAATTCAATTATTTTTATAAAAGAGCCATTTTGTGTTTGTGCGAAGGAATTATTTGACCGAAGATCTTCTTTTTTACAGCAAGCAAAAATACAATTATCTTTGATCATTGTATCATATGATTTAGTAAAATTCCGGTCAAGTTCTTTTAAATTAGTCCATTTTTCATCGGTATAAACAGAACTACCATAATATCTATTATTCCCTACTTTGAGTGATTTTTCAGTATGATGATTGTTCAAGTTGAAAATGTATTTAATTACTGGTGAATTTTTACAATTTTTCAAAATATGCTGCTCTAATAATATTGAACTATGTCTGTATTCAAATCTTCGACAGATTTGGTGAATGACTCCGTTAGATGACTTAATCATCTTAAGTATTTTGCCATTACCAGACTCAAAAGGATATCCATTGTGAAAAGAAACTGGACCCCAGTTAAGAACGCTTTCAACTAAATGCAGAAGTTGATGTATATTGTAGGTCATGGCAGTTTGGCCGTACAGTTTTTCTGTTCCAGATACAAATTTTTTCAAACATTGATCAGCTTTTGTAAGATCAGCTTTACTTATCGACTTCATCTTTAAAATATGCATTGCTTCTACGAACAGCTGCCAATGTTCTTCATATATTTTAAAACCAGGCATCAATCTCAAAATAGGTAAACTGTAATAAAGTAGCCAGTTTTCCCATTCGCGCGCTTTCCAGTGTTTTCTATCCGACAACAAGCGAGACAATCGCGTTATTTGATTTGGTGTATGAATTTTAGATAATATGCTATCGATTTCTGCTATTTTATCTTTAAGCGAGTAAGGTAAGCCCGATTTATCAAACCAAATAGACGCAAAATATCGACAAACTCCTAGATAACAGCAGTGCATCTCATCAGGGACGAACCCATCAATGATATCGAGATATAATAGATGCACTAACGGACATATTCCTGTTATACCTTGCACATTTTTTGAAATAGTTACTTTTTTCGAATTTTTTTTCATAAGTTTCAAAGTATCTAAAGCGTTTCGTTTATCCGGTATATAATCGAGAAGTGGATATTTAATTACTTTCTTTTTTTTATGTCGGACTGGTATACCGGGATGAAGACACCAGTTACATCCAAAATATCCATTAAATTGGACAATTGATTGCATTGGTGCACGTGCTACAGCATCTGCACAGCAACATATTGGGTACATTCTTATTTTTCTCAAACTATCAGTAATTTTACAAGTTATTCCTTCTTTGTTTTTATCATTAATATCTTTAGCAAAAGTTTTCATAAGAACATTCATATTGGGCTTACTTTTACCGTACCACAAAGCAGCTGTTATAGGATTATTAAATCTTACATCAGGAGGTAACTCATTTAATATTACCTGAATGGGCCATATCGAATGATTTGTACTTTTCCAAACGGGCGCCCCATCAGCGTTAAATGTCAAGGTAACATAAGAATCTTTACAGTCGCTACTCAATGAAGTAATGAATTCTCTATGCTTTAAACCATCACGTATGTCTTCTAAATTTGCTCGCGCGCGCTTTTGATCTTCTACTAGTGCCGCATAGTACTCATCATTTTGTTCTAGCAACTGTCTTACTTTTTCTTTAATATTAAAAATTACGAAAGAGTTATTATTACCAGTAACAGTTACGTTTTTTTCACAATTTTCGCAAAAAACACTTCGTTCAATTTTTTCATAAGCCTTGACATATTTGTTACATGTTGGACAAACAGCATGGAACGTTGAGCTATCATTCGAACGCAGTAATTTATCGATTTCGTAAATAGAGTTAGGCAAAACCGCAGAACTTAGAAAACTATTAAACAATTCACACATACTTTCAAATGCATTCAAAGGTAAAGAATAATTTGAAAGAAAATTCTCAATGCCGCATAACATTTCTGCTTTACTTGCTACTACCTCAGCAGGTAAGACTTTCTCTAATTCTCCAGTGGTCAATTTATAGCTAAGTTGTGATAGCTTCTCTTCTTTTGCTTCTTTCCAAAATTGTATTTCTGCCTCCAAGTCATCAGAATTGTAAGTTGTATAGCCACGTAAATTTGCAATGTCCAAATCATCAACCTATAAAAAATGAGCAATTTAGATTTAAAAAAAATTGCTTGTAAGTTTTCCGAATAACTTTTGCATAGCTTAATAGAAAAAATCAGAAAATAATGTAGATAATTTTCAATCGAATCCAGTGTTGAATAAGTATTTGTGTTTTATGTAATTAAAAAAAATTCTATTATTGAAATTACTTGAGTAAATAAAATGTTTGGATCTCAGAAAAAAATATAATTTTCTCAAAATCATTCGCTATACATTATTGTGCAAACAATTATACCAAGCAAGTATTTAAAATAATAGTGAGACATATTGATTTTCAAACTCATATCCACTGCTTTTCCAAATTGCCAAATAACAAATTTTCATAAGCATGCATTGTAATCACATATATTTACAGTAGAAGAATCTAGACGAATGTCCATAGATAGTGGTCCCTCATCATCGGATAAACTGGATTGGTCATCTTCTAATACATCAGTCATCGTAGAATGATCTTCCATATATTGTTCTGTCACATTTGTACTGGAATCCAGACTGATTATCGGTTGAGTCTCGCTATCATATGTTTCACTCGCTTGAACTTCCTGAAGAGTCTTTTTTTTGTTGCAATAATCGTAGAATTCCTATCAAAACATTGATAACAATAACATAAATTAGTCTTCCTGAATAATATGTAAAAAAATCAGTTTCCAAATGAAAACAAATTGCACAGGTTATGTACAATATTGATGCAATTTATTACGTTGAAACAATAATTTCTAATTTAAAAACTAGAATTCCATAATTTACAATGTTTTGTAAGAAATGATATTGTGATACTAACCTCCATATCATCTGTGCTAGAGCTGCTACCAGTTTCCTGACGTCAACAAAAATAACAGTAGTAATTGAACGCGATCGAAAAACAAAACACGGTGATTATTTAATTTACGAGTGTTACGAGTGTGATAAAAGGCGTATGTGTAACGGTTGTGCAATGTAAATTTTGTTCATTTCTATCATAAAAAACATTGAATAACAAAGTGGCTCTCACGATGGATGAAATATCGCATGGGCTCGTTTGGTCCCCAGGCAGAAATAAGTTTCTAGTCTTTTGTGTCGAAGAAATCATTAATTTTATTTTACCTGAAGACAAGAACAATATTGTTAGAAACAAATTTGTTTCAATAAACAGAGGCAAACTGTCATCAGAAAAAGCTATCCTTCTAGCTTTAGGAAGTATGTTTCTACATTTACATTGCATAAGTATATTATGCACAATTTTTAGAAAATTTTGAGCATAGTAATCATTGTTTATTTTTATTTTCCAGGTGAACATGAGATGAGAGAAGCATCCATAGACACAGAGCTATCCACCGTAACACATGCTCTTGTTAATTTTTTTAACAGAGGAGAAGTAGCAGTTACTTCCGTGACAAATATTGAGCATTTTTCTGACATTGATGTAAAGCATCGTTTCCAATATTTAGAATATAACATTTATCATGCCAAGATGGAAGCTGATGATTATGAAGACATATATATATACATGGATTGGGCGGTAAGATGAAAAACAAAAGTTTACTTAGACTGTTGAAATTATTATGTCCTTTATTTAATTTACAGATGAATCCCAAATGTTAATAGCCCTGGAAAATTTAAAGAATGCCATAAATTATGCCCTCGTGCGATATATTCATGATGACTCCTTGCAAGTTTTGGATATAAAAAATATTAAGAATTTTAACCCAGATAGTAGATCAGATTTTGATCAATGGAAACTGTATGAAGCAAAAACAAGCGATCATGATGAATACAAGAATATTCAAATTTTAAGATTAGGGTGTAAGTACAATTATCTGTAATAGTGACACATATGCACGCTATTGACATAAACTTGGCTATTCATGTACAACATCAACAAGATCTGTACGTTTATTCCAAATCAGAATATATATCACAGACACTTTATATCACATATAAATGAAACAAGAACTACACTTTTTTTAATTGATTTTGAAAAATAAATTAATGTGTCATTAAAATTCATTAGTACCCAGAACTGGTCAGCTCTTATTGTAGATTTTCCATCTATACACAAAACAAAAGTTTAATTTAGTAGTCTTATATTCTTCAAAATTAAATTTTCTAACCGCTTACCTAATATTTAAATCAAAGTTAAAAGTTGATTTTTTGATGAAAATTTGAACAAAAAGCTGTATTTTTCTTTGCTAGTGAATACACACACACACACACACACAAATACTCGCTAATGTATATTGAGATGAAAAGCTTTTTAAACAGTATTTTTTAATATGTTTTTTAAAGTATTTGCAGAATGTACAAGTTTCCTTGACGCATACAATACGGCTATAACACATGCTTTAGTCGTTTTCAAACCAAACAATAATAAAGAAGTAATTCCAGTTTATTATATCCAAGAATTCAAAATGAATCCTCCTGAAACTGTTAATGATTATGATAAAACCAAGCCTTACTCAGGACGCTTAACATCTTCTTCAAGATATAATGCTATACAAATTTTTGCATTGGGTCGTAAGTATTTGTAATACTTAGAATAAAATAATAAATACAATAAATAAATATAATTTTTCTGTGACTTTCAGATGAACAACTCATGACTTTCAATAAAATTAATGAAATTAAGAGAATGTCCTTAAGAAAGTTCAATTCTAGTGATCTAAAAAATTGTGATAAAAGTTTTTCAAGCACCGGTTCTCAAAATAATTCAGGACATACTACTGACACTGAAAGTATACCACAATATAAAAATCCTCAATCAAAAAAATCTAAAAAACGGGTAAAAATATATTTGATTTTCTACTACAAGTTGTGTGTGTGTGTTTGTGTGTATGGTAGATCATAACATTCGTAAATATTAAATAAAAAATTTAATTTTTTTAGACAAACCAAGGACAGAAAGAACAAACTCAAGAAAATGACACAGAATATGAAAGGAGAAAAAGTATTTTGTTAAACTCTGCGACAAAAAACCTATCTTCAAACGACACTTGTGACTCTAACGATGAAGCTTTGATTAACAGCATTGCTATTAAAGAGATCGCAAGTACAACACTTCCTCACCAAACAAGATTTCCTCTTCGACCTACAAATGGAATCCACAAGCCTTCACGAGCAAATAGTAAGTATTATGAATAAGATAGTGGATAACATTTTTATTCGAATGATTTATACTCAAATTATTTTTCAGGTGCTCAAGAATCTTCTGTTCGAAGAGCAGTTATCGATGACAGCTCTGATGACGAAAACAGTCGACCAGTGTATTTAGGATTAAATCAAACACAAAGGCAACGAAAAAAGAATAGAAGAGCTCCATTACAAGGTTCATCAAAATTTCAAAAACTTTCTCAATACGAACGGATACAAGGTAAAAGTGATCTGGAAAAATTTCAAATGATGTTATCACAGGATTCAGACTCAGACGACGGGTCCACTGAAGAGCGGTCAGTCTTTGAACGTTTTGATGCTCATGATCGCAATTCTGCAGAGGTTTGTTTTTATTAAAAAAATTTCGAATTTAAAAATACGAAGTTAATTATTTTTCAATCAGTAGATAATAGAAAAGTTATTATTTTTCAGCCAATAAAATGCATTCATTTAGGCTGGAGCGTCAATATACTCTACGAAGACTGGAAAAAGACAAAAAGAGATTCTAAAGACGAATATTCCTTTATCTCACATTTAGTAGATGCCATGTTTGGTAAAGAAATATTTCAATTATTTTTGCAAATAAAACCACTTATGAAAGTTGTTAACAAACAATCTAGGAGAGAAGTCACCGACATAGAAATAAAAGTTATAAAACGTGAGTTTTATCTTGCTATTTGACAATTTTCATTACTTACTGTATAACAAATACAAATTTTTTCACAGAATGCCTTCGATATTGGATCTGTACAAAACGCTGGTGGCTGTTAAATGAGAGGCCGCTAGACATCATATTGAGTAAAACAAGGTCAATTCTTTCTGACAAAATATCAGCGGAATTTAAAAAGTATCAGCAGAAAAAACCGGACAACGTTTCATACATGGAATTGAAAAACTTTATTCGAAAGCGTAATCAAGCCACGGCAGATGATGACTGAGTCCAAGTAATACTCGTAGTTTTGAAAGAAAAAAGTTTATTGATTTTTATTCAAGTATTTATGATTATTAGATAGGTTTTGATAAAGTTATGATTATGTTTCTTTATTTAAAATTCTTATAAAAAGTTTTACCAGCATATTGTTTTAGATAAGTATTTTGGTTACTTAAGGGAGCCAAAGAGGGTTTCCCCACTTTGAATAGAAGCTTTTGTTTACTGCTCTGTAAAAACTATCCAAATGAAGATTACGACGTGTGATTTTTTTTATCTTAAAGTACTCTGTGAAACCTTTTATTTTCTTTACCATAAGTCTCAAAATTTCATAAGGGGGGCCGAAAAGTCCTCCTAATTATAACCTCTTATTTAAGGAAAAAATTGGATTTACCATTCGTTTCTGACATGAGCGTCAGAGTGGACAAAAATTATTTTGGGAGCTTCTATTCAAAGTGTGAAAATCCCTCTTGCCCTCTTAAAAATCGATTGCAAAATATTTTATTAATGTTTCATTTCATATGTACTTTATTTAAAGTTTTGTACCAATTTTATTGAAGATTTATTGAAGAATACTTTAATTGTATCTTCTATCAATAAATCGTTTGAGATTATTATTTAGTTAAGTAAAAAAAAATTCAATGTATTCTAATATAATTATGAATGACGAAAACAAAACTGCGATAATATTTGTAACTTGGATGTTGAATATAATCAGCATTAATTAAGTTTGTATTATCTATGCATATCCATAAATAAATAAATGATTCGTTGATAACCCCGTCTTATTTCATTCTATTGATTTTTAGTATCATCCTAATTATTGATGTGATAAAAAAAATTTTTTAAATAGATACAGTCACCGTATGGAAATCGTACGGTTTTTTTGGAAAAAATCTGTACGACAACCGTACGAATATTGTACGGGAAATGTACGTTTCCGTATGGAAAACGTACGGGTATTGTACTGGGACCTGTACGGAAACCGTACGGTTTCTGTGTGGATTTCGTAAGTATATTTTTGGCGGGGTCCTAAAATGAAGGTAAAGTTCGTTAGCCAGAATTGTTGAGACCACTTTTTTAATATTTAAAAATTCTATGGACTATTATTAGTAGTACTCGAAAAGACGAACAATTTATCCTAATGACTTTTTTCGATAAAAGAAAAATGCCCAGAGTTGTAGCATTTACAAAATTAAAAAAAAGGTAACTTAACATTTTGAGACAAACAACGAACGAGATGAAAACAGTCAAGAGAAGAAAAACGTTGTTTTTTAACACCCTAGACGATTATCATAATGAATATTGGTATTTTTTGTTTTATTTTTAATTTTTTGTTTTTGTAAAAAACAACATTAAAAATAGAAAAATTCAATTTTTCGACTAACGACACAAGCTACGAAAAACATAAATAGACCAAAGTTGTTGACGCAAAAAAGTCCTATGAAAAGACAAAAGTTGTTCAACTAAAAAATATCTACAAATTTGTTATGAACTTTTGTTATAAAAATAAAATAAATATTAAAAAATTAACTTTTTGAAAAAACAGCACAAGCTACAATAACATTTAAATTTACAAAAAGGAGCAAATTTTGATATATAATCTAGGCGCAAAATTTTGTTAAATTAAATTTCATTGTAGGTTCTGTCGTTTGTACTGAAAGTTTATTACATTCTCATCAGAGGAGTTATTACATTTGTGTAAAATTTGAACCCCCCCCCCCACCCTATTTTTGTCAAATGTCCGCATTTTAAGACCTCCTCAACCTGAAAAACAAGTTTTCGCAATGTGCCCTGGTTATGTGCGAAGAACACTTGATCTTAATAACTTTTTTTGATAAAAAAAAATTACCGGAGTTACAGCATTTTCAGAATTCCAAAAAAAAACGAAAATAGACATTCGAAGCCAAACAAAGCACAATATGTAAAAAATGTCATGATAAGAAAAAACTTGAATAGGTTTTGTTTACATGCTCATTCTAATGAGAAGATATAACTTTTATGTAAAATTTGAGTTGGTCGGTTTTCATCAAATCTCCACGTTTTGAGACCCCTTGAGTCAGTAGTCTGTAGTCTATATCCTGTAGGCACGATAACTTTCGAAGAAATGATCAGATAGGATTGTGCTTTGGCACGATATGAAAAAATGTCATAGGAAAAAAAACATTGCATTTTGAACACCCTAAAAGATTATCTCAACAGCTTTTTAAATTTTCTTGAAAAATTCAAAATTGAAATTTCGAATGCATAAAAAAATAATAAAAAATCAAACATTCTATTTTGCGGTCAAGCTATACAAGCTACGAAAAAAGATAAAATGACCAAAATTACGTACTTAAAAAAGATTTACAAATTTGTTACAAATAATTTTTTGATAGGACGCGTAGTTTTTGTTTTATTAAAAAAAATGCATTTAAAATAAAAAATTTGCATTTTTAGACAAATGGCACAAGATACGAAGAAAATAAATAGACAAAGTTTGTTTACCCAAAAAAGATGAAAATTTTTTGTAAATTAATTTTTGATAGAATGCGTAGTTTTTGTTCTAATCGTGAAAAATGACATTAAAAATGAAAAGATAAATTTTGGGAATAACGACGCAATGGTTTAAAATTCCTCTATATTGTTAAAAATAAAACTTTATTCTGTAAATTTATTATTGTTGGTTACAATTTCATTTATTAGTTTGGAAATTCCTTTAAAATAACAATCATTTGTTTGATAGAAAATTAACCTTCTTGTTTGAAAATTGATTCTTCTGGTTAAAAGTTTATCTCCTGGATTCAAAATTAGTTTTTTATTGGAAATACTTTTTTATCAATCAAAATTAAACCATACTGTACGATTTTTATTAAAAATGTATCTATTTTTGTTAGAAATGCAATATTTGGTTGAAAATTCATCTGATTGGTTAAAATTGAACTATTTTGTAAAAAATATATTTTTTTGGTTAAAAAATAAATGTTTACTGTAAACTTAACTATTCCCTGTTTGGTTGAAAATTTATCCTTTATAACTGAAAATTCGACTATTTGGTTTAAAATTCCTATATTTTGTTGAAAATTAATCTTTTCCTCGTAGAAAATTAGTCTTATTGGTTAAATATTTATATTTTGCTTGAAAATTTATTTATTTTCATTAAAATAAGATCGTTAAAAATGTAACTATTTCGTTGGAAATGATTTCATTTTGATGAAGATTTATATTGTACTGATAATGTAACTCTTCTATTTTTGGTTAAAAATTCATTTCTTCATTTAAACTATTAGTTCAAATATTTCTGTTTAAATTTGAATATTTATTTTAAAATTCCTGTATTTTTGGGTGAAAATTCAACTATTTTCTTTAAAATTCGTATCTTTTGGTACAAAAATGAACTTTTTGTTTGGAACTTTTCCTTTTTTAATAAAAATTCATTCTTTGCTTAAGACTTTAACGATTTTATTGAAAATTGTATTTTTTACATTCTCATTCTGATGAGAAGATATTGGATTTATGCAAAATTTTACATAGTCGATTTTCTTCAAATCTCCACGTTTTAAGACCCCCTGAGTAAAAAAAAGTATTTTTACGAAGTTTGTAGTCTGTAGTCTGTAGTTTGTATCTGTATCCTGTAGGCACGATAAAATTCGAAAGATTGATCAGATTCAATTGTGCTTTAGCACACTTTTTTAAGGCCTAAAAAGAAAGAACGAGTTCGTTAGCTAGCCATCTTGGATAAAAATTCAAAAAGACAGCGCATTTAAAAAATGTTTGAGATCATTTTGTTCAGATTTAAAAATTCTATGGACTATTATTAGTAGTACTCGAAAAGATAAACAGTTTATCTTTATAACTTTTTTTGATAAAAATAAAATTACCGGAGTTACAGCATTTTCAAAATTTTAAAAACAAATCGAAAATAGACATTTTAAGCCAAACAACGCACGATATGAAAAAATTTCATTAGAAGAAAAACGTTGCATTTTGGAAATTTATCAAAATTTAAAATTTTTTGAAAATTTATGAAATTTTGGAAATTTTTTAGAAATTTTGGAAATTTGTCAAAATTTAAAAATTTTTGGAAATTTATAAAATTTTGGAAATTTTTTAGAAATTTTGGAAATTTATTCAAATTTTGACTTTTTTTAGAAATTCCGGCAGTTTATCAAAATTTTGAAAATTTTTAGAAGTTTTAGAAATTTATCAAAATTTAGGAAATTTATCAAAATTTTGATAAATTAAAAATTTTTTAAATGCGAATTGAATGCGGGTTTTTAGCCTGAATGCGGATTTTCGGGTTGATTGCAACTTTTTCGGATGGGCGTTGCAAAAAATAGCGTGTGATGCACGTCCGCATAGGTGAATGCTAACTCGTGTGATTGCATCATTCGCCTGCAGCTCGAAGCACACAATCACCTATTTTGCGCACTTGTATCACAAATAACTATTGTCATTTGTAATTTTTTCATTGAAAATTTCAAATACATCAATTTTAAGGAAAAATTAAAACTTACAAAATGAAACAATTGAAATTTTACTCTTAAAAAAAAAAGAATCTGAAATTTCGATTTTTACATGTAAAAAAAAACTTCACAATTTCAGATAGTTCCATTTTGAACCACTTCAATTTTTAACCATACAATTTAACAGTATTCCATCTAAAACTGTTTAGTCTTCAACGAACTAAGTTTATACCATTTTAACTACTCAAACTTTTATTTTTGAATTTTTACATTTTCGAAGATATATCAGTGATTTATGTAGATTGTGTATAAGAACTACAGGAACTTGTGGAAGAAAACAGGACTGACTTTGCGCCAAATCACCTTCTTAGGCAGCCGTCTGATCTGGATCCAGACATTGTCAAAGGTAATTTGAAGGCAAATAAAAATTTGAAGAAGGAAAGTAAGAAAAAATTAATTTAGCACTTATCCGTAAGGCTTATTCTATAAAATGGGCGAACTTTCTTTTTAAGAAAATCGTAAAGATAAAAGCATGCGCCTTTGGAACGTATGTAGCATTATAATTCAGCTAAAGCCACTTACGAAAATTTTTCTCTGTGAGGAAGGAATTAACTATACATATACCTCAGACTTGTTAATTACTATTAACTTTATGAATAGTTCTGAATATGTTAATTTTTCATTTAAAAGTAAACAAGTGATATTCGCAATACTGAAATTTACATTTTCATTGCATAGATCTTGGCCGAGACCAAACATAAATTAAGTCTATACGCGCAAAAATTGACTGTTGTGAAACATGAAGTTCTGGACCCGGTATGTATTGTTTAAAGTATTTAATTTACGTAAACTGTACAATAATATTTTAGTTCTGATATATTTTATTTCACTTTTATGTATATAGAAATTAGAATCGAAAAAGATCCAGGAAATGGAGAGTACACTAATTGGAAACAGTAACCTAAGAAAAGAGAATCACTCTGTTCTTGTAGGAAGAACTAAACCTCTATCTCCGAAAGTCCGTGAAAATAATAAAAGCACTTCATATCTCTCTACTTAATTCACTAATAGTTAATATATTCAGAGTGTAATTTTACAGATAATCTCAGAGCCTCGAGTGAAAATGACACCTGTGAATAGCGTTTCATAGGTGATGCAACAGGCGAAAAAAACGAACAGTGAAGAGATATCAATGAAAAAGGAAGAATACATAAAGAAGATTCGTGATGTTTTTTTATTAGAACCTTATGGTGCTTATGTAGATTTCAAAAACACAGCACAAAATTGAAGTATGCATAACTTTATAGAAAAAACTTTTTTGCAAAGCGGAAAAATACTTATCGCCTAATTTCCTCTGAAAACGCACATATTTCGTGCCCTAGAGATTCTGTGATTCCAAGTGTAGAACCCTGCCTGATTTGAAATGGATTCGGTCATTAAACTATTTTGAACTCTTTTACACTGACCAGAAAAAATTCAAAACTGATCAGGAGAAAACCGGAAAGTACTTCTATTGTTCGTTTTTGAAAAGTTGATATTACATTATACGTTTTTAGTATAGTTTTCATTATATTATACAACTTTTGTTATTCCAACTGCTAAGCTGCAGTGTAAAATTATTACAAAATGTTTAAGTATCTTTTATGAAATGTCGAATGCGGAACTGCAAGAATTTTTTAATTGACAGTTTATATCACTTTTTCAAAATTATTCAACTACCGTCGTATAAACGTAAAATTAAAAATGTTCTAGGCTTCTGAACTTATATTTAATATCTTTCTGCATTATATTCTTAGACACAGTTCATAGTGTGCAACAGGAGGCGAAAGAGAATTTGTCGGAGGAAATTCAGACCGGTAAACCATTGCCCGTGGGATACTACAAGAAACAAGATGATAAAGGTTAATTTAATAATGATCAGTAATAATTTAATATAAAAGTTGGCAATTTACACTGTACTTTTGTTATTAAATGCTAGATTAACGCCGGAAATGGAATGTGCGGATCTCCAAATTCTAGTTCAACTCTCTTCGTATCCGAAAGAAAATGAATGCCAGAATATTTGTTGGACATATGTCAGTATCTATCTTTACTGATTCTGTGCTGAAAAATAGTAGAGTGAGTGGATTGCCGAGCAATGCGTTTAAATCAAAGGAGGCGAAAAAAGCTCTAGATACACTAAAACTCCAGTCCGTGATTTGTAGGTTTTACTGGTATTTAATTACCTAATACAATAAACGTTATGCATCTACTTAAATAAAATCATTTCAAATTATTTCCCTTCTGCATATAGTGATCACTCAGTATTGTATGCGCGAGTACTTAAAATGTCTGAGGATGACATACTCAAATTCGGAGCCAATGCAAAATCAATTATAGGCAAAAAAATATCTGAACTGAACCGAAAACCTAGAGAAGGACGGAAGAAGAACAAAACACAGATCTGGAAGAAGAAAAGGGTTAAAATACTAATTCTAAACGAGCGAAGAAACAAACTAAGAATAATAGAAAGAAGTCGCGAGACACTATTGATTCTGAAGACTCTGATCGGGAAGACAATAATGATGACAAAACTAATTATAGTATCGCAAATCTTTTTTTTTGCACGAAAGTAACAAAGATACTTGAGTATAACATTTTCACTTGAAGAGGGAGTGCAAGATTTCACCTGATTAAATTATATTCTTTTAGAAATTTTATTTTTTTAAAGTAACAAGAATTTCCGCAGGTCCATTGCGCTTTTTAAACTTAGCCATTTTTGGACCACCCTTTACTTATCATACATTCTTACTAATTCCTTGTCATTGCAAATTATTCAGTTCTAATTGTCTAATTGGATCAAATTGGCTTTAAAGAAAATAGAGATGATAACAGTCTTAGTCAAGACAATGTAGACGAAAATGAGAAGGAAATCGACGCAACGGACGAAATAGAGAGTGCTGATGCCACGGACAAAAATGGGGACGAATCTTTTCTGGAAAATAACGATAAAGCCGGCCTCTTCGAACGTGTAAGCGAATCTTGAAAATTCAGGTTTTATTCATTTGTAATTATCACTTTTCATTGTGAATTATTCAATTTTGTTTGCCTTCTTGAAACATTGTTATATTTTGAAGGCTTTTATTTTGCCAATTTTAGATTTAAAGTTTCTGAATTTTTAATTGTTTAATTTGGAACGAAAAAAATATAAAAACAAGAATTTTGAATGCTTCTTTAAAGCTGTGATGGGGTTTCCTTTTTGTTTGCTGTTTTTAAAGTAACTGTTGAGTTTTATAACTAAAGAAAAATATTGCAAATTCAACCATTTTGAATTGAAATAACAAATAAAATTTCCGAAATCATTTTGTTTCAAATTTTAATCGATTTTATGCGTTTGATGTAGCAGCATTAAAATGAAATCTACATGTTTTTGATTACAGATATCCAACTAGTACGCAGCAGTTATTATTTTTTAGATACTACATCTCAACCAGAAGCGGTTAAACCCGGAAGCATTTTATTCGTGTCTTTTTTATAAGTCCCGGACAATAAAATTGTATACCAAATAGATCTCGATTAGGACCGGATTAAACCCAGATGGATATTTTTAGTGCCCCGTGTGAGACTCTGATAACCCCGGATAGATATTTCATAGCCTCCCGCATACGTCCCGGCTAAGACCCGATAAAACCCGGATATGTATTTTCAGTTTCCCGTGTAAGTCCCAGATAGACCCGGACAGATATCTCTTAACGTCCCGCATAAGTCCCGCATAGGTCTAA
>JAWWLR010203253.1:0-15675 GCA_035041075.1 Acraspis erinacei | reverse complement strand
CGCACGTATTTTTCCGTTGCTTCAAATTTTGGGAGCGCAGGTGATCCGGTTGACGTGAAACGTCCCATATATATATAATAAAGACGGTGAACGTCAATAAGACAAAGGTGATGTGCTTTAGAAATAGAAAGAGAAAAATAAAATATGTTTGGAAAATGAGCGGACAACAAGTGGAAGTTGTGGAGGAACAGAGAAGGGGGAAACGAGCTGCAGGTACGGAAAAGAATTGAATATGCGAGTAAAGTGATGGGCCAAGTATGGGGTATTAGATAGAAAAGATTCAAGGACGATTGGAGAATGAGGGTCTGGGTGTTTAATGCGTTGGTCTGGGTGGTGTTGTGTTATGGAGTGGAGATCTGCTGATGGAAGGAACATAGGAAAGCAGAGAGCATGAATGAGCGTTTTTGAGATGGGTAATGGGGGTTAGCTTGGGAGTTTTTCAGGATACATGTTAAGAGACGAATTAGGGATGGAAAAAATAGTCACTAGGCAAATTAAGAGAGCCTTGGTGTTCGAAGAGAAGCTAAAAAGGGCAGAGGGGAGCAGCATAACACAAGCATGTTTGGGCGACTTCGGAACAATAAGGTGAGAGGCCATTTGGGAAATTCAAAATATGAGGAAAAAAGAAGAAAAATGAGAAGGGTTTTTAATATACGAAAAGGGGTTATGGAGTGGCAGGTCATAGAGTTAGAGCTATTAGTAAAACAAGGAGAAGAGAGATGGACAGAGATTATAGATTCAAAGTACAATGGATGGTGTATGATGGCCAAAGGACTGGCGGAACCAGAATATATGCAAAAAATAAAAAAGGAAGAAAAATGGAGTAGGGTGGTACGGTTTAAAATGGGAGGAGGAGTGAGAGCGTGCAGATATTCGATGGATAAAGAGGAGAATCTATGCAGAGTATGTGGATACGAAATGGAGTCATGAGCACATGTATTAGAGAGATGTACAGGATAGGAAGATGGACAGTTGAGTGTGGTTGAGTGTGTGAGGTTGATATCGGATGGTAATGGATAGGAAGTGATGTGGATGAAGAAATTGGAAGAAGTAAGGGAAAGCATAGGAGTAGGGCAGAGCCAAACGGGTAGTCCTGAGAAAGGACAGTAAAAAGAAAACATTTATTTTCAATTAGTGTAAAATGCATTTTTATGGTAAGAGGAAACGGAAGCCCTGGAAGAATGCTCGTTTTTAGAATTAATATTACTTGTTTTAGACTAAGCAAGGCGAAACAGTAGAATTTAAGTACTAGTTAATTTAGACTAAGGATGGAATTGTAAATCTATGTAGAGGGAGCGGAGGTCCTCAAACCCGTAAAAGGAAGATGTTAAAAAATATAGACTAAACGCTCTCGCGGTTCACGTCCCTAGATATTTACAATATTAATAACAAACTATTTGAAAATATACTTTGGAACGAAATCGCTTAACATTTTTTGGAATTATAAGAAAATAACTAAAAACATTTGGAATCGTTTAAAATCTATCGAATTTCATTATATTTCTACAAATAATACTTAATTGATTACTTTAACAGCGTAGACGTTCTAACTAAAGAATTCAGGGCGTGCACTGAAAGAAATAATTCGACGATACACTCATAAATGGTAGAAAAAAATTAATTTTTAAATCTAAATTGTTTAAATAATTAATATTTATTGTAAATTTACAGAGCAACAAAGAAAGAAGGCATTGAATAGTCATTCTTTGTCGACTTCGTAAACAAATCGACTCGCAGATTAATTAATTTCGACCACAAAACTACCTGAATTCTTTGATTAGAACGTCTACCCTGTTCAAGTAATCAATTAAGTGCTATTTTAAGATATATAACGGAACTCGATAGATTTTATAAGATTCTGAAGGTTTGACGTTATTTTTTTTTAAATCCAAAGAATTTGAAGAAATTTCGTTTCAAGATGCATTTTCAAATAGTTTGTTCTTAATAATTTAAACTTCCAGGGACGTGATATTTTAAGCCAAGAAATTTTATTATACTTTTAAGTATTAAGATTGAATTACTATTAATTAATCGATTTCTTAAACATTTTTTTATGTCTTTCGGGCTTTTTTATATCTTCATGAATGTATTTTGAACGATCTAAGTATCCTGAACGCGGAACTGTTGGAATGAACCAAGGAAGAGCTGTGCCCACCCACTTTGTGCGGGGAGGGGCAAATTGTGGGGATTCGAGTGCTCTGAATCTACTTGTTCATTTTTGGTTACACTAGTTTGGTCTCCTTATATCTATCCTCCATGATTTTAATTCTGTCCAGGAACATTCAGACTTAGCATTAATTGCTGACCTTGCGGGAAGCTTAGTAAGGAGGCATCAGAACGAATACAATGCGAAAGAAGTCGAACATATTAAAGGGACACACATGATCACAAAAGGGGAGGGTGAGTCCCAAATCGCTGTCAACAGCGTTACGTAATATGTGGACACTCTCTATTTTATTAATGCATATATGACCTTCCGCGAGAAAAGGGACCTAATGCGTCAAAGCTGAATTCTACAGGACGGGCGATCGCAACAGAGTTCACAAACCAGCATTTCAGTAATGGGGATGAGTCTACGAAAAGCAGCCCCTCCACTAACCACTCCACCTTTAGGCGCCATATCTATGAGCTGCGCTCTCATTGGCCCGCTTCGATTATACCCAGAAGTAGTGAGTGGTGGGGATGGTTTTCACTGACCTCACGTTTCGTCTCCGTGTACGCTTTTTATGCCTATGTCTGTAGCTTAATAACAAGAAATGTAATGAACTGAAACAAATTCTAATGATTGGAAATCAAAGAGTAACTCAGAAACTATAGATTGGAGCAAAAAAAATCGATTTTTTCGCATTAGGTCTCTTTTCTCGCGGACAGTCACGTAGGCGAAAACATCACAAATATTTATTTTTCTTACAGAACACACAGACACAGACGGGACGTTAAACAATGGCATGCGACGGCGACCGCAAAAAGGCACCCAAAAAATGAGGTGCGTAAAGCTGAAATTCCCATTTTGTTACATTACCAGAGTCGTTCTCATATTATTCTTTTTTCTCACGAATCCATACCTAGTAGATTGGGGAGAGGGAATGTTCAAAAAATATATTAAGTAAGGTGCCGTACTTATATTACGTAACGGATTATAGCCCCTCTCTAATTATTTCTCGTAGAATTACGAAGAAGATTCTAGTGCACTCTCCAGCCCCAAAATAAGAATGGTAAACCATGAGTTAATTTTCTGCTAACGTGTCGAATTTTTAAACAAAAAGTATGCCTTTTTCAAAAGATGGTTAAATTTAAACGAAAACGTTGCATTTTGGCCCACAAAAATGAAAAGGATACTGAAACAGGTGAATTTTTGAATCAGAAAGTAGAATTTAGAAAAAAAGAGTTGAATCTTCAGACAAAAAGATTTCAATTGACCTTTCAACACCAAAATAGGAATTTTTAACAAAAAGTATATTTTCCGAGGAATAGTTTAATTTTCAAGAAAACGGTTACATTTTTTCCAAGAAATATGTAATATTTATAATAAAAAAGATGAACTTTTAAATCACAAATAAATTTTTGTAGGAAAACAGTTTTCACCCAAAAAAGATTTCAGTTGACCTCTGTCCAATAAAATATGAATTTGAAACAAAAGGTTAATTATCTACTAAGAGAACTGAATTGTTTCCCCAAAAAGACGAATTTTTAAGAAAACAATTAAATCTGCAACCGAAAAGAATATCTTTTCAAGAAAAGTGTTAAATTCTCAACCAAATAATACAATTTATGACCAAAAAGACAATCTTCAGGAGCAAGATTTCGCGGTTTTACAAAAGTTACGTACATGAGTGAAGGACGCCTCCCTCCTTCCGTAAAAAATCGTAACAAATTGTCGGTACCCCTCACCCCTTGTACTGTTACGTAATTTAAGGAGGGTTCCTCAGTTTCCTCTTTCTAATTAGTTTCTTTAAATACGCTGATTAATAACTGCGATGTCTAATTATTCATGGAATTTTAGACCAATTTAAGAGACCGCAAAAAAAGTTATAATATTTTAAGCAATTTGAAACATATTTTAGGCAATGTCTTTTAAGGTCGGTAAACAGAGTTCGTGAAAGCTTGAAGCTCTGTGATGCATCTAAATCGGTTCAAATATTTAAAAGTAAAGTAATAGCCGAAGATTCATGGACTGCATTTTTAAAATAAATTTTTGTTTCTCTTAAAAATTCATTGTGAATGTCAAAATTTTGAATTAGTAACGCGGCTTTTAGGTTAGGTGGGTTAATTATTTGCTTAATTCCGCTTTACCACTTAAAAGCCACTATAATGTATGTTTAACTAGAAAAAAGTTGCATTATTTAAAATTATTTTTAATTTCAGTAATGTGAAATTACCTGACTTTTCTAAGAATTAATCAATATACATGTATATGAAATTTAATATACAGAATTTTGATGAATATTTCATATAACGAGTTTTCAAATTTAATATACAAATGCCTTATCAAATGTATATTAAAACTGAAAATATTCTTAACAGTATATTTAAGTAAAATTCGGCGTATTAATAAAAATATATTCATCTAATTCTGTAGAAAACTAAATCATTTTTGATGTTATTAAAAATGTCTACTCATAAATCTGTTTTTTTTTTGCAGTAACATCTTCAATTCGTGCTGCCGAAAACCGCCTACAAACCACAAATAATGTATAAATCAGCTCTATTGCGCAAACCGGCTGACCAAATAGGAAAATACTATTGAAAACACGATGACGAATCAAGATCTATTAAATAAACAACATAACCTTAAAAATATATATCTGATTTCCCTGAAGAAAAATCTAAAAATTAATTCAAATGGTAGAACAGAAAGTCCATCACGCAATCCCTACTTCTATTTTTTCGGATTTGATTCCTGTTCTGTTGCGATTCTTTTGGAATCAAATCGAAGGTCCCATGATAAATCGACCGAAGAAACCCTCGGGTTGCGGTGAGAGGGTCCCTGTAAGAAGGGTTTCTGCTGAATATGAATAATGCCTATTAGCATTATCCCTGTTAATAGAGGCTTTATCGTCCGTATAGACACTTAGTTGTACTAGAAACACACAGAGCTTCAGCACATTTGGCATCAGTCATTGTGAAACCAACGTACCTACCTCTTGAAAACTGGAAATGTTCGCAGAGCATATCCTCAACCGTTCCATGAACAAGCTTCATATGATACTTAGGACAAGGAGGAACATTAACATAGATGTTCCTCCCAAACCCCGAGATCTGGCTGAAATGGATGTCTTTCGCTATGAGGATATATCGGAGGATTCCGACTTCTGCACCATCAATTGTTCAGTTTATGGTGCTGCGAGAGCTTTCGTTAATTCATATCAAAGGCTAAAACCGAAAATGGACCAAAAGGTCAAAAGACACTTGCATCCACTGAACGAGAAGATTATATGGGCAAGACAGAATGCGTCCCTATCAAAGCTGCGTACAATCCAGCAGCTTATCAATGGAAAAATACGGCTGTTATCTGACACAAGGAGGAGAATTCAGAATAGGGATCAATGGATCAGGGAGAATCAACAGTTTCTTGCTGACCCATCCCGCCTCTATTGCTTTTCTCCCATTTCTAAGGTCAGTCCATGAGCCGAGCGTTCCTCCAGGCCACGAGCCGCAAAGTAGCCTGAGACAGCATACAATAACAAAAAATATTTCGGTCCTGGACACACAAGCCGCGCAACGCGGCCTCGTCACACGCGTGATATCAACGTCGAGCTGGAACGTCTGGTGTCGCCTCTCGCTGCTAGTAATGGAACTCTTGCGTCGTGCTGACTGAGCCTGACCGATGATTACGGTAGCCACCCCTGGTGGATAAGACAGGACCACAAATGAAAACAAAATTGCACAAAACAAACCCACGTGTCTTATATTTATATATTTTTGGCCGCTGAATCCAAATACGTTGAGCATTTATCTCCAGCTCGTGAGGATTTTCCATCAATCGCATAAAATGGCGAAAAATCGATTTTTCCATAAGCAAAAACCTTATACAGCTCAAATACACATAATTTTCATCCGTGAATTAAAAATTCAACAAACCACATGACCACAACCCCATAGACCCACAAACCCCAAACCTACAACCCCCTTCAATTACAAATTTCCCCTCCACCTCTATCCTCACACCTCCCTAACTCTCCTCGCTTTACTCCTTTGAATTCCACGAACAGCAGATCTGCAAACACAGCCTGTGCAAACTCTACACACAAAAAAACTGCATGTAAAGATTCTAAACCCACCAAAACCTTTCTCCCCTCCCTCCTTTCCCGTCCCATTTTTTTCATATATACGTCCTTGATCTCCCTAAAACACAAAACCTCAAAAAATAAAATCAATCATGAATGTTGAAAAATAAAAATGTTATCTCTAAAACAATATAAGAAAAAAGAATTTAAAAAAATTTTAAACATTTTTGTATGCCTATTTTTTGTTCGAGCAAATCAATTTTTTGTATTGTGAGTGATCTTCAGAATATATTTTGTCCATTAAAATCGATCGAGCCATTTTCGATAAAAAGCACTTTTTTATTTTTTCCTCTCTCCATAGCTCAAAAAAAATTAATTTTCAGGGTTATTATTGGGAGAGATTTTACTTTAGATGAATGCGAAACTCTGCCAGAATTCAGTATGATACGTGTAGGGGCAGATTTCACATGCTTATTCCGCTATGCCATTGGATGTGGCAGGTCGACTTGACGTATACACGTGTGAGAAACAAATCAGAATTAAACGCAGCTAACTCCATTCATGTTGACGTGAATTCAATCTGATAAGATAGCTCTCCTCCTAACATACCCAGCCCTCCGTACAGTTAAACAACTTCGCAGATTTATGGGGTTAGCATCATGGTACAGGCGGTTCATTCCCAATTTGGCTAAGATGGCCGAACCTTTGACCACCAGACTATTCAGGCTGGATGTAAAGTGGCATTGGGTTGATGAACAGCAAGAGAATAGATCCACTGGTCTGGGAATGGTGTTGACTAAGGTCCAGGATGGCCACGAGAAAGTAATTTCTTTCACGAATCACACCTTGTCCGCTGCCAAAGGCAATTATACGGTTTGCGTAACTTGATTAAATGTTTGCGTAACTTGAGAAGCCATACAGGTAGGCTCGCAATAGGGTCCCTAAAACTTCTCGAATACGATTCCCAGATCATTTACCGCAAGGGAATTTCACATCGCGTATCGGATGCCTTTTCCAGGATGTCTGAGGAGGATGAATTACGGGTTTCCGCGGTGACAGAGCAGGTGGACACCCAAATTGAGAACTCGACTGTGCATTTCTCAGGTCCAGGCGATCTCGTCTGTGTAATTTCTATGGGCCTCTCCCTCGATCGATTGGAGATTTAGAATATATTTTTGTTACTTTAGACGTTTTTTCCAAGAATGTAAAACTGTGTCCGATTACAAAAACGGACATCAGATACAAAAAATGATTAATTTTCCAGAGACACAAAGTCTAATGAAAGATGCAAAAGTCGTGTTGGCTAGAGGAAGAATTAATAAAAACTTTAGAAAATGTTCGCATGCTCAGAAAACACCAACCAAAATTCTTTTTAAAATGGGTGATTTGATTTTACTCCACAATCTGATGCAATAAAAAAAGTTACGCGTAAGTTTTTCTCACGTATACTATGGTCCTTATCAAGTTAATAGAGATTTTGGAAATAATCCCTATGAACTGGCCGAGTTGGGGAAGCCTGATCAAATTGTAGGGATACATAATCAGGACAATCAAAAAAGTATATTTTCGACTAGAAGATCTATCTATCTTTCTTAATCATCGATTTCGAAAAGTGAGGGGTACTTAATTATTTATTATTTTATTTATGTGATTGCAAAATATAATTATTTATTTATGAATCAATTCTAAATGGTTCTACCAAATACAATTGTACAATTCCATGATATTTATATCAATGAGATGTGAATTTACTATATGAGTTAAACTTATGATCCCATTTATTCGAAAATAATGGGTTACCATCATGGTTTTATAAATTGTCAGAACCAAGCTTTGTAAAAAATCGATCATTTATGGCAGTTCAAAAATAATAAATTCTCCCTAGGTTTGCACCAATATTAGAGTGTGAGAATATGAGAATAAAAATTCTCGTTTTGAGACACGTTCTTTTTTAATTTTGTATGAAAGAATTAATACAGTAATTCTCCATCTACTTAAATAAAATGTTGTAAGAGCTTCGTTTGCTTACTTTAGATTGTGTTAATAAGAATGATGAAATTGGATTTCGTAACACCCGAATATAACATACTATTTCTTTGGTAAATAGAAATTTCAAGTATTCTACAAAGTTTCTATGATTAAAAAAAGAAAATATACATATGTGTTCGTGTGTTTTTGATGGTGACCAGGCGGAGGTAAGAAAAGGGTATCAGCAAATCAAAATTAGTTACGTGGAATTTGGATAGCCCACTAGTATAAATATGAAAAACCTTGTCGGAAATTCCATTTCTCTCTAAATCAGTATCATCCACTAAACTAAACATGTGGATCGCCTGTGGTGCTCTATTGCTTGATTTTGCCGTTCTCCTTAATTTGATTGGTGAATATAAGATAATACAATATCATCTTTATTATTTTAAGTTGATTTTTCAATCGAATAGATGAATTTTCTACCAGGAAGATTAGTTGTTAACAAAAAAAGATGAAATTAAGAAACTCCCACCAGCTGAATTTAATTATTCCTTAAATTAGAAATAAATCTTAGAAAGTGAAAAAATTAGTTTAAAATCTTCCAAGAATTTTTCGATATTTTTGAAAATATTAAAATTTTGTAATGAAACCTTTAAAGTAAAAAATTAATTACCGTTTTATCAGGAATCTAAAGGTAGTTCTCGTGCCAAAAGTCAGATATCTGTAAAAATAGTTTTTCTATGATTCTAAGAATCAAAATATTATAGCCGTCATTTATTAAGATGCAATTATTTTTTCCAGATATCTAACTCTTGGGACGAGAATTACCTTTAAAAAGTTTAAAAAAAGACGAATTTTTAGCAAAAGACATTAATTTTCAACAAAATTGTATATTTTACTTTTTAAAATTTTAAGAGTAAGAAAAAGACAAAAATAATTGCAATATCTTCTTCTATAACTAAAAAAATGGATTTTTTGGGCTAAAATTAAAATTAACTTTTAGATTAATATTTCAAGTTATTTAAGTGAAAAATATTTGAAACCTCCAATTTTTGGGCTGGCGCTAGTCGTTTCTCACAGCGATGCGAATTTTGTTGATCAGTATACAAGGGTCATTTTGACCGGAATACTTAGCGTGCAATATTGTGCATTAGGGAATCGCGTTGTATCTAGTATTTTTAAGGTAAGTTATAGAATTAGGTTCGTGTGTTAACTGTTTTTACTTGTGAAGTAAACAAAATAATACAAATCTGGTGTTCTGCCTCTCAGTAGGACTTTTTTTATTTGCTGTAGAACTATACATATTTTCCCAGACTGTCTCGGACACATTATTCGCCGAATTGTTTTTGCTTTATCAAAATTTTCTAGACAGTCTATAGGACGAATTTTTTCCATTTATAAAAAATTGTATTTCTTCTTCATTTTTAATTTCTATCTTTTTCCGACTTGATCGTTATAATTTATGTTATATCCATCATGTAAACATACAGCTATTGCTGCTTCTTCTTTCAGAATTAACATGTTCAGAAACTAGAACCTTAGATGATTTATTTTCTGGATACAACGGTATCATGCCCCCTGTCGAAGAATTGTGGTTTGAAGGTCAGTTTCACAAACTCAAAAGATATGGTAATAATACTATGATCCTCATTCCGGCGGGTCTCGTAAAAAGGGGTCATATCATATTTGGATGGCAAGTCGCAGATTTCATTACTAATCTGTACCCACTATTTGCTCTGTCGCAACCTGAATTATTCGTATTTGACATGAATAAAGACGAGTGGGTTACTGTGTCTCGTGATTTATCTTGGAAATTGGGTACAGACCGAAATTTACCCCTTGTTGTTGCGCGCGATGAAGTTGCTGCTAGTCACGTATCAACTTCGAAAACTCCAGTGTACAAACAAGCACACATTAGAGCTTGCAGAGAGGCAAACGATCGAGTAGACGATGTAGAGCGAGAGCAAGTGGACCTTATAAACGGGGATCAAACATCTATGGAACTCATCACTACAAAAATCAAGGAAGAATACAGTCAAGCATATAATCGGGCATTTACGCATTATTTATATCTGCATGGAGAATATAATTTAAACGGGCATCGAGAAAGGCATCCTTAAACAAATCTTAATTCTCAGGTGACGTTACATAGGAACACTCGACAGCATTGGAAAGTGCGCGAAATTTCAATTAATGATTTCGTTGCCTGTACATTGCAGGTGAAGTTTACTTTCTCGGCTTTCTCGCCATGTGGTTTTTCTGCCAACGGCTGCGCGTGAAAACTGCATTCTACTCGGATCGAGTCAAATTAACATTTAAATTACAATTTTGTTATTATTTAAAAAATGTTTTATTTATATTTATCTGCAACAATATTTAATACCCAATGTATTAATTTATTTGACTAGCTTTACAGTAGCCCAACTACATTAAGTAGGCTTAACTCCGCTCTAATAGATACAGATTTTACTTTGATTTTCCTTGGGTACTTGAAAAATATTGCAGGTAAATACTAGTACAGATATATTGAAAGTCCGGTGCAGCCGATGGGGTATAGTATCGTTAGTCTTTTCGAAGGCGCTCCCAGTCAGGAAGGTGCCCTAGTGATGCAGAAAATTTGTCAATGTAATGTAATTATTGGTTTCAAATAAAAAAAATTAACTATAATAATGTATTATTTATTCCTTTATTGATTTTTTCCTCATTAAAGAACCTCACAGTGGGTGTTAACATTATTCAAACTAAAGGTGCTTGCACTGAAAATATTGTTTCTGATTTTAAAAATAGATTGCCCCTCCATTATTTACAAATCGCTTGTCTTCTTTCACGTTAAAGACGCGTAAAGAAGAAGATATAAAGATTTGCAACGATTCTATTCAAAGTGAATTAAAAGTTCAAATAATAATTTTTATAAATACAGTATTTCGTACATATTAATTCTGCTCTCGGATAAGATTTACATTTACGTAAGTTTCAGGTAGTTCAGGGTCCATGTTTGAGCAGAATCCAAAGAAGATGTAATGAAATTTTGTTCACACTGCTTCAGGGAATTAGATACTAAGTCAAATTAATAATAATTATAATTTGTACCATTCGTTCAATATTATGCCTCGGGGAATACACCAAATACGTTATGCTTAGCATAACTGTCCTTCTCTTGAACTTTTTTTTTAGAGTTAATTCAAAACAGCTGATGCGAGTAATTTTCGAACCTTTCCGATGAAAAAGAAATTCGTGTTCGAGAACAGAAACCTTTTTGTCCTTGCGAAAAGTGCATGCAGAACATTCAGCACAGTAACAGAAGGATATGTAAATTAAGCGTCCTTTGTTTTTGTAACTATTATTTGGCTTATTGAAACTTTTTGATGATAATGTAATAATCGTTTTAGCATGTAATTAGTTTATTCATTTTGTTGCCTGTTACTGTTGGAGTAGATCATTTATCCCAAGTAACATCCATCTTTAAGCGCATAGCTTAACCGATGTCTCATAAACCAAGATTCCCCTAAAACTGGTGACTAAGATAAACAAAGTAAGATATTTGTGATCTGTATTGATGAAAATGTGGAAGGCTAAAGCGAAAAGGACTGGAGCGCAAGTTAAAGTTTTTCCGGCTCGTCTCTGACTGCCAGGTTGAGTAAGGAAGAGGCGGGCAGGGAAGGGGCTGCAGTAGTATAGGTGGTAAATGGACGAGGGGGGGGGGGTCATGCTTCAACGCAAAAATCAAGCGCTTCGGTGCAACATCTCTGTTCTTGAATTTTCAGAAAACACTTGTTCTTTATTTATTCTTCAGGAAGTTATGTACAAAAAAGGCTAAAGATAAGTTACTTCCGAAAACTGAATTACGGTGGTATTGCACCAAACCGCTGAATTCCCCTCTACTGCTACGAGCTACCATGCAAGGGGAAAAATTGAGACAGAAACGTCTAAAGAACTGCCTAATTGTACCCAACTTTCCCCCTTTTTCGGTCTCAAAGGAGACATCTCTGGCCCAAAGGGCATATTACTAGCAAACTGAGGCTGGGATTTCAGGTTTCGTTCCAAGCTACATCTTTGAACAATATCCTACTTCGATTGCAAGCGGTTAAATTAACTGCTTCGTTGCGACTTGTCTCCAGTAGAGAGCGCCACTTGAGAGCCGTTCATTTTTCTCTCATCGGCTGCCGCGCATCAGCTCTCTCAGTTAGTATTCACGCTCCGACCAGAGCAAACGTGCGTCGTCACTTCAAAAGTGTCAATCAGTTGTACGCGTTGTGAGTGAAGTGTATCTAGAATGAATTAAGTGCAATCAAGATTCATTAAGTGTAATTAAGTATAAAGATTATATTAAAGTTCAGAAGAATAAATTCAGTTCTCCAAAAAGTGCATCGACTTTCACTTCACCGATGTCCCATCCCCCTCTCTCCAGCCAGAACAGAAGATTATCCTACATGATTCAATTTCCTTTCACAATCTCCTATCGTAGAATATCCTAATCGAGGTCTTAAACAGTTAGAAAATTTCTGATAACTCAACGACAGGCACAATAGGTATAATCTAAGGGCAGCTTTCTAACGACGGGTCATATTATCATTGGGTCATAGTCGGGGGATCAGATTATCCACCTTGCACTCTATCTGCCCTAGATATTATATTTGTAGTATTTGTCACCTGTCCCTGCGTGCGATGAAGTTGGTGCTACGCACAACCTGACACAACGAACAAATAATATTCATTCGAACATTATTCACAAAAACGAGTAGGAGTCCGTAAACAGAGGCATGTCATAATAAATCCCAAAAAAACTCCATGGTGATCCGCATTGCTCGAGATTTCGCAAAGACAATATCATATCATATAAGAATTTTTTGCAATCATTGTGTAACGCAATGTATATTATTATGTACTAATGTTTATTTTATTAAATATTTCCACATTGAAGGTGCTATGTTTCTGCTCGCTGAGAAGGCTTTTTTCCATCAGACTATTTTCCTTAATTCAGTCTGATTTATTACTTAATACTAAGAAGCTGGATTTCGGGATAATCTAAAGAGCAAAGTGCCCATAAAAATTGCCTTCTTTTCGCCACTGGAAATAAACCAGCACTTACCCGATTTAGACTGATGTGTTCAGTCCATCCGTTATATCATCGTAAGAAATAAATCCATATTCAAAGGAAAGGTGAATTAAAGTCTTAAAAAGGAAAATCCTAAATGAGGTAGGCAAAGATTTTTTAAAAATTAAATTGCTGTAGAAATCTGTAAGTCCCATGTGGAAAAGTTAGTTTGAGCCACACTGGACCCCAACCAGGTTGCCCAGTTAATAATTGGTCAGCCCACTTTAAGCCCAATTAGTGACAAAATGGTGCAATAATTAAATACATAAAGTTGAACGTAATAAATAATATATATTTGTTATTGTGTTTTTTAACTTGGCGCTTTTTTATGACATAAGGACTTTTAGCCTCCTCTTATTCCTTTTGAACTCCATGTCAGTCTTTCAACTGTCAGCTAAGTACTAACAGCATCATTAAAACTCTTGGGTAATTGGAAAAGTTTCAGGATATTTATAGGATTTCATCTACTTACATATACAATGAAAATAATCTGTTAGTTAATTTACAACACCCATTACGGGCGTTCCAAAATCAACTCTTTGTTTGAGAACTAGTATTTGAACATTTATTTCATGGGACGCTCGTGGAGGGGATGTTCTCTTATTGAAGTTTCCGGTTCATTCCAAAAATGGCGCATTGGGTAATAATAATAATAATATAGTAAACAATAATAATAATGGTGGCTCAGTTGGTTAGACGCTCGGACTTCTCCTCAGAGATCCAGGGTTCGATCCCTAAGCCGGTACCTCTGGAAATTTTTTATCTACCTTTACCAAGGTTGTGGTGGTTCGGAAAAATGCGTCCGTGACTGATGATATAAACTGAGACAGCCATTGCAAACTATTTCCAAAAGTATAAAATCCAACTCTAACCAAAAAATGCATTCGAGATGTTGGGCAGTAACCATTTTAAGTCTGTGACAACATTTTAAATTTTAAATTTCAAAAAATATAACATCTAATTCTAAAAAAATGTCTTCGACATGTTTGGCAGTAACCATCTAAGAGCCTCGATGGCTCAGTTGGTTAGACACTCGCACTTCACCTCAGAGGTCGTAAGATGAATAACGTAATTTCCAAGAAAAAAATGAAGGGTGTCAACCACCTAAAAATACATTTCAAGTTACGCTAAACATGTTTAAAACTTTTTATTTTGTGTCTATGATAATGTATAATTTCCATATGCAAAAAAGGGAAATTAGTTTGAACACGAGTGAAGTAAAATAATTTCCATCCAATATGAAAAAATGACGCCGGCGTAAATCACGCTTACGTATATTTAATGTGCTGCAAATTGCTAAATTGCTAGGAGAAAACTTTAAAAAAATATATATTTTGCAATTGAGAAAAATAATTCATATTTTGTGTCTATGATGATATATACTTACCACGCCCGATGATTGAAATTATGTATACAATTTTTAAATAATTCTAAAATCGAGCAAAAAAATTTTAAGACAATAAGTGTTGCAGACAAAAAGAGGAGGAATGTATTTATGTATTTTTAACGAAAAGGAGCATTGAAGAGGGTAATTACCCTTAAGCTATTTTGATAAAATAATCATAAAATTTTTAAAAAACATATATAGTTTATGGGAAAAATTAATACTTTCAGGTCAAATTTACAATCATTTGAATCTTTGCAAGGTTAACTGATTAAGTACGAAATACAGAAGCTTAATAATTTTATCGCTGATATGTAAATTGATATCGTAATTCATCAACAGATGAGGATATACTAATATTATAAAATTTTTAAATTATTCCAACAGAATCGACATAAAAGATTCAATAGTCGTTGTCGGCTTTTCTATTATTGCAAATTCTGTGACAAATTTTATCCTGCGACAAAAATAACTTAATTCATGTACAGTCGATCGCTTTGCATCGCAATTAGATCACTTTGAAAATAATGTGCACAAGATTTAATTATAAAGGTTAATAATGTGAAAGAATTTAGGACGGTTACCCAATACGATGCTCTCTTTTGTCTTAAAAGTAAATAAATACAGTAAACTTCCACCTACTGTCCCCCATCGTGAAACGTTTACGCTCACGAATGTCCCCCTTTGAAGGGGCCCCCACCTCTACCGTGAGTCGTCAAGATATTTTTGTCCAACAACGTTCATTGGCTGTCTCGGTCTGTAATTGATACGCCCTCTATTAGCCACTTTTTCAACTGCGCACGTGCCGAAAAGCGCGGGTTTATTTTAAATCAATAAAGATGTACTATCAATAGTTACCAAGGTCTGAATAGTAATATTTCTCAAGTGTATAATTATTTCCTCAGTCATGTTTCATTCTTCTGTCGATTAGAGATCTTTCAGTGTCACCAAATAAAATATCCAACATTTAAGGTTAGCGTACCAGATCAGGTACTATC
>JAWWLR010203248.1:0-15676 GCA_035041075.1 Acraspis erinacei | reverse complement strand
GCGCACCGATGAGAGCGGAGCTCTCGGATATGGCGCCTAAAGGTGTAGTGGTAAGTGGAGGGGGTTCTTTTCGTTGAAGCATTCCCACTGCTCAAATGCTGGCTTGCAGAGTCTGCTACAATCGCTCGTCCTGTCAAATTTAGCTTTGACGCATTGGGTCCCTTTTCTCGCGGACGGACACATATGGCTAAAGTCACTAGATGTCTTAATGCACAAAGGAAACACATAAACTTTTATAAAAATCTATTGATAACCAAAATATGATCAAGTTTATGAAGCAGTACAATTGTACTAACCTCATAGTACTGAAAATGCCAAAGTTGTAATATCAGTACTGATTGCGTTCTAAATGTATCAATCTAATTCATGGCTACTCTGAGCGCCATCTAGCGTTTCCCCCGAACAATAAAACGTAAGGTCATCAAAACGATACATGGGAGTGCCACCACCATGGTAAGCACTGTGTCCGCACAAACTGAGGATGATAAGTGTTCACCCAAGGTAAGAACACTAGGCGTGCACGACGTGCAGCACAGTGTGTGAGCATTATGCGTCCTCACATCGCAGATTTTGTGTGAGAGCGAAATTAAACAAATATATATGTTTTAATATAAAATAAAAAATAAAGATTTGTCGATTTTAAATTAGATTATCACTATATTGTAATTATTGTTATTATGATGGTAATATTTCCATTTTTACAACTTAATTATGGAAATTAATGTGTATAGAATAATGTCATGAAACCTATCATATGTTAAGTTTAAAAAAATAGTTTCCCTTCGCTTGGAAGCATATTTTTGTATTAGGAAAATACAACAATAAGCATTTACGTAAACCCCCTATTCCCTCTCAGAACGCTTAGGTAATATTTGCATTTTTTATTATTAAATTATTGATCGAAAAAAGAAACTTTTTTTACTAAACTTTGAACTGCGATTGGATCAAAATTATTTTATTTAAGTGGCAGTAACAAAATGAAACGAAACTTACGGTCTGGTCCCTATTAAAAAGTGATTGAAATATTAGATAGAACATATACCAGCTGCTAAAAATATGAGAACAATTCCTTTCAAAAGGGTTAAATCAATGTATGAAATATTTCTTAAAATATATTGCTTAAAATGTTAGTGTCAATTTACTTTTTCCAATATTGTTCCTGAAACTTAGTTGATTAAATAATTGAGGGGCCGGATTGAATAAGGGTACATATTTATGTCCCTATTTTGGATCCGGCTCATAAACTATTCTAAAATGTTTTAAATTATTATAATTATGATAGGGAGGTTCGTCGAAACGACGAGAGCAGCATATGCGACGCATATGAAGTCACATAAGCCAGCATTTTTGCCATCGCGTCGTGTCAATCATTCTGCACATCGTGCACGCACCATGCGGGCTTAGAGCCGACATATAGTTATCTGGGCTATTTAAGAAAATATTTTTGGAATAAATATTAAATTATTTATATTTAAAAATCCAAAGTGATAAGAATATTCTTTTAATGAATTACATTAAGGCATTTTAAAATTATTTTTTTATTTTTTCTGATGCACGATTGATTTTTTATTTGAACATTCATGTATTTTCTTGAAAATTAGTGTTTTTTATTAAAATAATCTTTTGGTTTCAAAATAAAACTTTTCGATTTAAATTATTTTTTTACTGAAAATTTGACTTCAATTTTATGCTGATAATTTATCTTTTTTAGTTGAAAATTCATGTTTTTTCTTAAAAAATCGTATTTTTTACAAATAATTGATCATCTTCGTTGAAATTTTTTTTTGTCAAACTTTCATCTATTCCACTCCAGTTAAATATTCAACATTCTATTGAAAATTTATTAGCTTCCTTGAATATTTAACTATTGTAAATCGAAAATTATCTCTTTTGTTACAAATTTAGTTATTTTGATGAAAATTGTTTTTTTTTTAATTTTGGTTTTAACTGATAATTAAATTATTCCATAATTTTATTTAGTAATTCATCTATTTGCATAAAAAAATTTAATTGAAAATTAAAGTATTCTACTTTTTTTAATTTCAGATTTTTAGTAGAGAATTCATATTTTTCGTTCAAAAAACAACTCCTTCAGTTAAAGATTCTTAATTCAATTAATGATTCATTATTTTTTTTTAATTTAAATATTTTTTGGAAATTTTGTTTTGTTTTAGAAAGATTTTTTAAACTGATAATTTAACTATTTAATTTTATGTCGGAAACTTATCTTCTTCTTTTTTATTAACATGTTTTTTATAGAAAATTAATCTTCTTAGCTGAAAATTCATCTTTTTTCTTCAAAATTACAATTAAGGATTCATAATTTGAGTGAAAATTCATCATTTTCATGGAAAATTTAACAGTTTGGTTGAAAATTCAACTACTTGATAACTTGGTACCTCCGTTAAAATTATTCTTTTTTATTTTAATTGAAAATTAATCAGTTTGGGTTCAAATTTAGCTATTTCTTTTTTTTCCTTTTTTAAAAAATTTATCTAAAATTTGAACTATTCTATTTTCGGTTGACTTTTTCTTTTTTTCATTTGAAAATTCATGTACTTTCTTAAAAATTTGTCTTTTTTGTTTGAAATTAATCCTTTGGTTACAAAATTCATATTTTTGTTAAAAAATTTTTCTTACTGAAAATTTAACCGTTTAATTTTATGCTGAATATGTAAAATTAAATCTTTGTCTATAAAATTTAATGATTCCATTTAGAGATTCGTCATCTAATTCGAAAATTGAACTGCTTTGGTTTAAATTTCATCAATTTGGTTGCATTTTTAAATATTTTTTTTTGAGAATTTGGTTTTTTTTAATTGGACTTTTTGGCTGAAAAATCAACTACTTTATTGAAAAAAAAACTTATCCGTAAAAATGCCTTATCGTTAAAATTTCTTTTTTTTAATTTATACGAAAATTTAACAATTTATTTGAAAATTTAGCTGTTTTGTTATAAACTTAATCCTTTGCATTCAGAATTTACCTTTTAGTTAAAAATTTTTTTTAACTGAAAATTTAACTATTCAATTTTATATTCAAAATTTATCTTTTTTAGTTGAAAATTCAGTATTTTTGCTTAGAAAATTAATCTTTTGGTTAAAAATTTATCTTTTTGGTTAAAAATTCAGCGACTCGGTTGAAAGGTAAAAAAAAATCAAAAATTAAAAATGCATGTTTTTCAAAAATTGTAATTAAAAATTTATCAGTTTGCGTGAACGTTGTTCTGTTTTATAGGAAATTCGTTTTGCATTTGAAATTTTTTACTGTAAATTTAACTATTCTATTTTGTGACCAAAATTGATATTTTTTGTTTCAAAATTATTATTTTGTATTATATTTATTAATTAGTATTTTGTTAAAAATTCAAATTTGTTCGTAGAAAATTAAAATTGTTAATTAAAAATGCATCTGCTTGATTAAAAATTCAAGTATTTGGTTGAAAAATAGACTCTTTCTTTAAATATTATTTTTTTTCGAAATTAACTTAAAGGAATTAAACAATAAAAAAATCTTTTGAAAATTAGAGAAAGCGAATATAATTAGTAATTTATCATGAAGAGGGTCTTTTGAAAGCCCAAGGTAATACGCGCCTCTTTCAAATTTGCTTTGTCGATATTATTATTACCGTAGAGAAAATAATACGTTGGTATTTGCACGTAAAATGCATATCCGCGCCCTTGGCGGAGAACAATATTTATTGTACGTCTCGAATGAAATATGGGCAGTTAATTTTGCTTCGTACGATTTGACCCTTCACGATTCTGGCTGTGGCTTTCAGTTTCGACAGTCAGAAAAAAAATTTTATTACCATGACGTCCTTCACGGCACGTTTCAATTTTGAATCTTTTCTTTTTATTCGATTTAACTGATCATCTAAATAAAATACTTTAATTTTCAGTTGGTAAAATAAATTTTCAACCAAACATGAAACGAATTTTAAAGAAAATAGTTCAATTTTCAACAACAGAAATTAATTTTTAAAAACACAAAAAAAGATGTCTCAACTAAAAATAGAATAATTAAATTTTCAGCAAGGAATTTAACTTTCAATAAAATCAAAGTAACATTTCAACGAAATAGTATAATTTTCTGCAAAGAAAATTTCATTTCTATCAAAAAAAAGAAATTTTCGATAAAAAATAGAACAGTTAGAATAAGATGAATTTTCTTCTGAAATAGACGAATTTTTAACAAAGTAATTAAATTTTCAACCAAAATAGAATAGTATAATTCTCAAACAAAAAAAAATAACATAATAATTTTTAACTAAAAAACGAATTTTCATCAAAATAGTTAAATTCGCAAACAAAGAAATTAATTTTCAATTAAAAAAGATCAATTTTGCATAAGTTTTTATTTGGCTAATTTTTCACTAATTTGACTTCCTTTTTACGAATATTTAAAAAGATTTCAAAAGATTGGAAAAAATTCCTAAAATTCTCAAAACAGAATCTAGAAGATTTCCAGGTCACTTTTTTAATTTTGCAGAAATTTAAAAAAAAATTAGGGCAAAATCCTAAAGATTAAAAAAAGTATATCTTAAGAATCCGAGAAAAATTTGGAATAACTCTCATATTTTTTTAAATGAATTTAAATCAATCTTCAACACAAAAAAAATATTTTTCAACTAAAAAACATTAATTTACAACGAAATAGTTACATTTTATACCAAAGAAATAAATTTTTCAAAAAAAAAAGATCAAAGTTGAACCTACAATAATGCTTTAATTTTCAGTTGATGAAAATAAAATTAATTAAAAAAAAAATTTCAAAAAAATATTAAAATTTAAAAAAATATAATTTTCCACAAAATAGTTCAATTTTCAACTAAAAAATGAATTTTTTACTAGAAAAGATCAGTATTAAACCAAAAATAGATTTTTTAAATTTTCATATTAATCTTCAACTAAAAAAAGAACGAATTTTCAACAAAATAATTAAATTTTTAACCAGGGAGGTGAAATTAATCAACAAAATTTCCAGAAGAAATGAAGTAATTTAAATTTCAGATAAAGATATTAATTTCTAACTAAAATCTTCAATTTTCACCGAAAAAATAATTTTTCAAAAAAACAAAAAAAAGGAATTTTCAACAAAATATTCAAATTCAAAAAAGTAATTTTCAACAAAAAAATAATTTTCAACTAAAAAAAAAGAATTTTCAACCAGAAAAGATCAATTTTAAACCGAAAATACAATTTTCTAAATTTTCATTTAGAAAAATTAATTTTTAACTAAAAAAAGAAAGAATTTTCAACAAAATAATTAAATTTTTAACCAAGAAGATGAAATGAACTTTTTTTAATTCCAGAAAAAATTAAGTAATTTAAATTTCATATAAAAAAATTAATTTTTAACTAAAAAAAGAAAGAATTTTCAACAAAATAATTAAATTTTTAACCAAGAAGATGAAATGAACTTTTTCTAATTCCAGAAAAAATTAAGTAATTTAAATTTCAGATAAAAAAATTAATTTTTAACTAAAATGATGAATCTTCAACCCCACAAAATTAGTATTAAACTAAAAAATTAATTTTCAACAAACTCCTTTAAATTTTTCATTATAAGAAATGAATTTTTCACGTTATTTAAACTAAAATTATTTTTTTTAAACAGTTTTCCACAAAATATTAAAATTTAAAAAAATATAATTTCCAAAAAAATAGTTAAATTTTCAACTAAAAAAATGAATTTTCAACCAGAAAAGATCAATTTTAAACCAAAAATCGATTTTTTAAATTTTCATATTAACTTTTAACTAAAAAAAGAACGAATTTCCAGCAAAATAATTAAATTTTTAACCAGGGAGATGAAATTAATCAACAAAATTTCCAGAAAAAATGAAGTAATTTAAATTTCAGATAAAGAAATTCATTTCTAACTAAAATGCTCAATCTTCACCGAAAAATAATTTGTCAAACAAACAACAAAAAAAGGAAATTTCAACAAAATATTCAAAGTAAAAGAAAAAGTAATTTTCAACTAAAAAAAAAAAAGAATTTTCAACCAGAAAAGATCAATTTTAAACCACAAATACAATTTTTTTAAATTTCATTTAGAAAAATCAATTTTTAACTAAAAAAAGAAAGAATTTTCAACAAAATAATTAAATTTTTAACCAAGAAGATGAAATTATTTTTTTTTTCATTCTAGAAAAAATTAAGTAATTTAAATTTCAGATAAAAAAATTCAGTTCTGACTAAAATGATGAATCTTCAACGTAAAAAATATATTTTTCAACTAAAAAAAATGAATTTCCAACAAAACAGTTAAATTTTGAAACAAAAAAATGAATTTTTTAATAAAAAAAAGGATCAAAATCGAACCTACCATAGAATATTTAATTTTCAGTTAAAAAAAATAAAATTATTTTTAAAAAAACACACATTTTTCAACAAAATATAAAAATTTAAGAAAATATAATTTTCAACAAAATAGTTCAATTGTCAACTAAAAAAATGAATTTTTAACCAGAAAAGATCAATTTTAAACCACAAATAGATTTTTTAAATTTTCATATTAATCTTCAACTAAAAAAAGAACGAATTTTCAACAAAATAATTACATTTTTAACCAGGAAGATGAAATTAATCAACAAAGTTTCCAGGAAAAATGAAGTAATTTAAATTTCAGATAAAGATATTAATTTCTAACTAAAATGCTCAATCTTCACCGAAAAAAATAATTTTTCAAACAAACAAAAAAAAGGAATTTTCAACAAAATATTCAAATTTAAAAAAGTAATTTTCAACAAAAAATTAATTTTCAACCAAAAAAAAAAAGAATTTTCAACCAGAAAAGATCCATTTTAAACCGAAAATACAATTTTTTTAATTTTCATTTAGAAAAATTAATTTTTAACTAAAAAAAGAAAGAATTTTCAACAAAATAATTACATTTTTAACCAAGAAGATGAAATTAACTTTTTTTTAATTCCAGAAAAAATTAAGGAATTTAAATTTCATTTAGAAAAATTACTTTTGAACTAAAATGATGAATCTGCAACGCAAAAAAATTAGTTTTAAACTAAAAAATTAATTTTCAAGAAATAATTAAAATTTTTTAATAAAAGAAATGAATTTTTCAACGCAAAAAAATGGTAAAAATTGAACCTACATTAGAATATTTAATTTTCAGTTGAAGAAAATAAAATTAATTTAAAAAAAACATTTTTCAACAAAATATTAAAATTTAAAAAAATATAATATTCAACGAAATTGTTCAATTTTCAACTAAAAAAATTAATTTTCAACCAAGAAGATGAAATGAATTTAAAAAAATTCCGCAAAAATGGAGACCCGAAAAATAATTTTTCAAACAAACAAAAAAAACGAATATTCAACAAAATATAAAAACTTTTAAAAAAAAATTAATTTTCAACCAAAAAATACCAATTTTAACCACAAATAGATTTTTTAAATTTTCATTTATAAAAATTAATTTTTAACTAAAAAAAAAACGAATTTTCAAAAAAAATAATTTAATTTTTGTGTAGAATATTAATTTTGAACTATTTTAAAAATTAATTTATTTGGTTAAAAATGATTCTTCTATGATAGAAAATTAATTTCCTAGATTTAAAAATGTTCTTTTTGGTTAAATTTCAATTTTTTTTTGAAGATTCTTCATTTTAGTTCAAAATTAATTTCATTGATTGAAATTTAATATACTTTATTAAAAATTATTCTTTTTTTCTATAATATTAATTTTAAATTATTTTCTATATTATTATATAAACTATATTATTATCTATTCAATTATTGTATTTTTGGTTGAAAATTTGTCTTTTTGCATAGAAAATCACATATTTAATAAAAAAATTAATTTCTTTTATTAAAAATTGATCTTTTTTTTTATAGAATATTAATCTTTAACTATTTCCTATAATATTATATTAACTATATTATTATCTATTTAATACTGATAAGTTTCCTTTCTTATTTTGTCACTTTTTTTATCAGAAAGTTAGGAAGTGTAAAACTGTTTCATAATTTTAGTTAAAAAATTAATTTCTTTCGTCGAAAATTTAACTATTCTCTTTTTGGTTGAAAAGTGATCTTTTTTATTTGAAGATTTTTTGTTTTTTGACCAAAAATTAAAATACTTTTCGTTGAAAAATCATTTCTTCGTTTGAAAATTTAACTATTCTATTGTTTGTTGAAAATTGATCTTTTTCTCATTTGAATTTTTTTTCTTTTTTGGCCGAAAATTAATTTTAAAAAAATTTTTTTGTCTTCTGATAAAAAATTAATTTTTTAGTTTGAGAATGCCACTTTTTAGCTAAAAGTTAATTTTTTATTCTTAAAAACTCATTGTCTTAGTTAAAAATTTATTTCTCTGGTCGAAAATTAAATTTTTTTTGTTTGATAATTCATTTCTTTAGTTGAAAATTTAACTATTAGTTTGAAAAAATTCCTTTAAAAAATGAAAGTTTTTTATTAAAAATTAATTTATTTTGTTAAAAATTCATCTTTTTTGGTAGAAAATAAATTTTCTTGATTGAAAATCTATCTTTTTGATGGGAAATTGATAAAAAAAAATTCCAGCTGAAAACGTAAAAAAAATCTTTTGGTTTGAAAATGGTTTCGTTTGAAAAATTCATTTCCTAGGTTGAAAATTGATAATGATAGGTTTAAAAAAAAATATTTGGTTACAATTTATTTTATTTACAAAATATTTTTTTTTTAGAATATTAATTTTTATCTATTTTAAAAATTTATTTACTTTGTTAAAAATTATTCTTTTTTTTTTTTGGAGAATTTTAATTTAAAATTATTTTCTATATTATTATATGAACTATATTATTATCTATTTAATTATTGTATTTTTGGTTGAAAATTGGTCTTTTCGGATAGAAAATGATTTTTCTGGCTTAAAAATTTATTTCCTTTGTGGAAAATTTAGTGTTTCGATTAAAAACTCCTTTAAAAAAACAGATATTTCATTTAAAAAATTAATTATTTTACTAAAAATTCATCTTTTTTGAAGAATATTAATTTTCAACTATATTATTATTTAATTATTCCATCTTTGGTTAAAAATTTAGTTGTTTTTAAATTTAAGGATTAGGTTAAAAATTCAATTGAAAATTTCAAAATATTTGGTTAAAAATTAATTTATATTGTTAAAAATAATCGTTTTTTGTAAAAAAATTAGTTTTCATGATTGAAAATATACCATTTTGGTTGAAAATTCATTTCATCGGTTGAAGATTCTTCATTCTAGTAAGAAAATATATAATTTCTTTGGTCAAAAATTTAATTTGTTGGTAGAAAATAATTAAATTGATATGAAATTTTAACTTTTTGGCCTTTTCTTTTTTTAGAAAAACAATATTTTTTTAAAAATTTTTGAAAATTGATTTTTTAGATTGAAAATTCATTTCTTTGGTAGAAAAAAGAAACGATTAGTTTCAAAATTTCTTTGAAAACATTAAGTGTTTGGGCGAAATTAAATTTATTAGATGAAAAATTCATCTTTTTGTAGAATATTAATTTTTAACACTATTTTGCTATTTAATTAATCAATTTTTGGTGGAAAAATTAAAATCTTTTTTGGAGAAAATTAATTTCTTAGGTTGAAAATTTAAGTATCAGGTTAAAAATTTCTTCGAAAAGTCCCATATTTGTTTAAAAATTAATTTATTTTGTTCAAAATTATTCTTCTGTAATTAAAAATTAATTTTTTTGATTTAAAAATATTCTTTTTGGTCGACAATTTAATTATTTTGTTGAAAAATCATTTTTTTCTGAAAAATTCTAATGATTTTTCTTTTCTTTTTAAAGCCATTTTTATTATTCCAAATAAAGCTTTGTAAAAATTCTGAAAGATTTTAAGGGTGCTAAAAAAATGTCATTTTGAATCTAAATTTTTGAAAAATATTACAAACAATTTTAAGAAAATGTAGATTTCGAAAATTTGAAGAAAAAACAAATTTCTAAGATTTCAAAATTAAAATAAAAACGATTTTTTTTCTATATTAAAAATTTCATTTTAAAAGAATAATACCATCAAACTGTTTTCAAAAAATCCGTTTCTCAAAAATTGTTCTTACAATTTTATGACCTAAGAGGGGATTATTTTAGAAACTTAGTATGGACACAAACCACTAGAACTGCCAAAAATTCCTAATGTCGATAATATAGGAATCTAATTAAAATAAAAAGAAATTAAAATTAAAATTCCAAAAAAATGTAAAACTTACGCTTGAGTTAAAGGAGTGTCCTCGCTGTCTGAATCCTTATCCTTCGTTCGCTTTTTCTTCTTGAACGATTTTTTGTCCCCACTAGAGGACGAACCGTGATACTCGTACTAAAATAAAATATCAATAATTGTGAAAATAGTGTCAAAGGAAGCAGAATTTTAGAAAAATAGGAGGAAAATAGTGCTTTGAAAATTAAATTTTTTTTTTAATATTGCAGGATTTAAAAGTTTTTAGAAGATTTAAAAGTAATTTAAATTTCAAGATTTATACAAATTTTACACAAAATATCTATAACAAAGAAAAAAATTTTATTAATATTCTTCGCAAAATGTTCAATGATTTTTTTATGTTGAAAAATAAATTTAAACTTTTTTTTAATTTCAAAATATTTCGAAAATTATCAATAAATATTTATATTTCGAAGATTCAGAAGTGGGGAAGTGATTTAAATTTTGAAAAAAAGAATATAAATAAATTGAAACAAAATGTAGATTTTTCAAGAATTCGATTTCTGGGAATATTTGAAATGATTGTTTATTTTTCAACTTCAGTTTAAAAAGAATATTATATATATTTATAATATAAATATATTTAAATATATATTTAGAATATTTAATATTTAATATTTAAGGAACAATTAAAAAAATTAGAAAAACATTTACCAAAACATTAAAAAGAATTTCCAAAATTGCCGGCAAAGAGTATACAAAATTTGAAGTAATTGTTTTAATTTTACAGAATTTCAAACGTTTTGTTTGAATTCAGACTTTTGAAGATTTGAAAAAATAAGCTTTTTAATAATTTTGAAATATTTCGAGAATAGACCAAATTTCTTCAAAATTTCTAGAAACTTTTACAATGATTTTTTTATTTTCTAAATTCATATTCAAGGAACATTTAAAAAAAAATTTTAACATGAAAAGATTTTTAAAATTGCTACAAAAAGAATATGGTAGATGTCAAGAAGTTTTCAAACGTTTAAAAAATAATTTAGAACTTTATAAAGATTTCAAATAATTTCTAGAAAATTTAGATTTTTTTAGGATTTTGAAAAAAAAAGTTTTCTAAGAGAAAACGAAAAGATTTTTAAAAACTGCAAATGATTGCCTAACATTTTTCAAAATAGTGTAGAAAGTTTTAAAATAAAATTTCAAAAACATTTTTTTTCCAGAAATTAATTCTGAAGATAATATTGAAAAAAATTATTTCGAAACATTTCAAAGGATTTCCAAAATTGACGGAAAATAGTGCAGAAGATTTTAAAGCATTTACTTTTGCAGAATTAAAAAAAGAAAATTAGAACATTTAGAAGGTTTAGTAGTGACACAATGTTATTTATTTCTTAAAATTACAATAATCACATATTTTTTAGAAAGTAAAAAAAAACAATTTTTTGTTTGAATTTTCTAAAATTATTGTTTGAATTTAAAATAAGAATAATAGAAAAATGTATATTTTTCATTAATTTTTTTTCTCAATTAATTTTATTTTAAAATAACAATATTTTCGGAAACTTTGAAGATTGAAAATAATTTTTATATAAAAATAATTAATTATTATTTTATTATTCTGAAATTTTATTATTCGAGAATTTTTCGACTCGGGAATTTTACTTTTCGGAAATTTTATTATTTTGAAATTTTATTGTGCGGGAATTTTATTATTAGAAAATATCATTATTTGGAAATTTTCAATAAATAATTCGGGAATTTTATTACTCGGAAATTTTATTATTAGAAAATTTCATTTTTCGGAAATTTTTCAATTCGAGAATTTTATTATTAAGAAATTTTATTATTTGGAAATTTTTCAATTCGGGAATTTTAATCTGAAACTTTTTAATTAATAAATTTAATTATTTGAAAATTCTATTATTAGCAAATTTAATTATTTGGAAATTTCATTTTTCGGAATTTTAGCAATTCGGGAATTTTATTATTAGAAAATATCATTTTTTGGAAATTTTCAATAAATAATTCGCGAATTTTATTATTCTGAAATTTTTCAATTCGGGAATTTTATTTTTCGGAATTTTTTTATGAGAAAAGTTCACTATTTGGACATTTTTTAATTTGGGAAGTTTATTATTTGGAAATTTTTCAATTTGGAAATTTTTTAATTCGGGAAGTTCATTATTTGGAAATTTTTCAATTCGGAAATTTTATTATTTGGAAATTTTTTAATTCAGGAAGTTCATTATTTGGAAATTTTATTATTCGGAAAAGTTTTTATTCTGAAATTTTAATATTCGGAAATTTTTCGACTTGGAAATTTTATTATTTTGAAATTTTATTATGCGGGAATTTTATTATTGGAAAATTTCATTATATGGAAATTTTTAATAAATAATTCGGAAATTTTATTTTTCAGGAATTTCATAATTTGGAAAATTTCTAGTTCGGATATTTTATGACCTGCACGTTTCTGTCGGGAATTTTATTATCAGAAAATGTAATTTTTTGTGAATTTTGAATAAATAATTCGGGAATTTTATTATTTTGAAATTTTTCAATTCGGGAATTTTATTTTTCGGAAATTTTATTATTTGGAATTTTTTCAATTGAGGAATTTTATTATTAGGAAATTTGTCAATTTGTGAATTTTATTATTCGGAAATTTTTCAATTCGGAAATTGTATTATTAGGAAATTTATTATTTGGAAATTATTATTTGGAAAAGTTTTTATTCTGAAATTTTATTATTCGGAAATTTTTGGACGCGGGAATTTTAGTTCTCGGAAATTTTATTATTTGCAATTTCTATTATTCGAGAATTTTATAACTACCATGTTTTTATTTCGGACGTTTTATGAGTCGAAAATGTTATTATTCGGAAATTTTCAATAAATAATTCGGGAATTTTATTACTCGGAAATTTTATCATTTTAAAATTTTATTATTTGGAAATTTTATTATTAGAAAATATAATTATTTGGATATTTTTCGATTCGGGAATTAAATTCTGCAAATTTTTAATTCAGAAATTTTATTATTTGGAAATTTTTCAATGTCGGAATTTTACTATTCAGGAATTTCATAATTTGGAAATTATTTAGTTCGGATATTTTATTATCTGCACGTTTCTGTCGGGAATTTTATTATTTTTAATTTTTTCAATTCAGAAATTTTATTATGAGGAAATTTTTCGACGAGGAAATTGTACTTTTCGGAAATTTTATTATTTGGAATTTATATTATTCGGGAATTTTATAATTGCGAATCTTTTAGTTCGGATGTTTTATAAGTTGACAATTTTATTATTTGGAAATTTCGCAATTCGGGAATTTTGAATTTTTTCAATTCGAAAGTTGTATTATTTGGCAATTATTATTCGGAAAAGTTTTTATTTTGAAATTTTACTATTCGGAAATTTTTCAATTCGGGAATTTTATTATTAGAAAATTTCATTATTTGGCAATTTTTTAATCAGAGAATTTTATTTTTCGGAAATTTTATTATTTGGAATTTTTTAAATTGAGGAATTTTATTATCAGGAAATTTTTCAATTCCAAAATTTTATTATTTGGAAATTTTAATTCGGAAAAGTTTTTATTCTGAAATTTTACTATTCGGAAATTTCATTATTTGGAAATTTTTTAATTCGGGAATTTTATTATTCGGAAATTTTTCGACTCGGTAATTTTATTATTAGAAAATATTATTATTTGGAAATTTTCAATAAATAATTCATAAATTTCATTATTCTCAAATTTTTCAATTCGGGAATTTCATTATTAGAAAATTTCATTTTTCGGAAATTTTTTAATTCGAGAATTTTATTATTCTGAAATTTTTCAATTCAAGAATTTTATTTTTCAGAAATTTTATTATTTGGAATTTTTTCAATTGCGGAATTTTATTCTCAGGAAATTTTTCAATTTGGGAATTTTATTATCCGGAAATGTTATTTGGAAATTTTTCAATTCAGAAATTTTATTATTTGGAATTTTTTCAATTCTAAAATTTCATTATTTGCAAATTTTTTAATTCGGGAATTTTATTATTCAGAAATTTTTCGACTCGGTAATTTTATTATTAGAAAATATCATTATTTGGAAATTTTCAATAAATAATTAATAAATTTTATTATTCTCAAATTTCTCAATTCGGGAATTTCATTATTAGAAAATTTCATTTTTCGGAAATTCTTCAATTCGAGAATTTTATTTTTTGGAAATTTTATTATTAGAAAATTTCATTATTTCGAAATTTTTTAATCAGGGAATTTTATTTTTCGGAAATTTTATTATTTGGAATTTTTTCAATTGAGGAATATCATTATTTGGAAATTTTCAATAAATAATTCATAAATTTTATTATTCTCAAGTTTTTCAATTCGGGAATTTCATTATTAGAAAATTTCATTATTTCAACATTTTTTAATCAGATTTTATTTTTCGGAAATTTTATTATTTGGAATTTTTTCAATTCAGAAATTTTATTATTTGGAAAAGTTTTTATTCTGAAATTTTACTATTCGGAAATTTCATTGCTTGGAAAGTACTTAATTCGGGAATTTTATTATTAAGAAATTATTATTCGGAAATTTTTCGACTCGGTAATTTTATTATTAGAAAATATCATTATTTGGAAATTGTCAATAAATAATTCGGGAATTTTATTTTTCGGAAATTTTATTATTAGAAAATTTCATTTTTTGGCAATATTCCAATTCGGGAATTTTATTTTTCAGAAATTTTTCAATTCGAGAATTTTATTATAAGAAAATATCATTATTTTGCAATTTTCAATAAATAATTCGGGAATTTTTTTATTCTGAAATTTTTCAATTCGAGAATTTCACTATTTGGACATTTTTTAATTCGGGAATTTTATTGCTCGCAAATTTTAATATTAGAAAATTTTATTATTTGGAAATTTTTCAATTGAGGAATTTTATTATTCGAAAATTTTATTATTTGGGAATTTTTCGACCCGGAAATTTTATTACATATTCCGAAATTTTTCCATTCGGAAATTTTATTATCAGGAAACTTTATTATTTGGAAAATTTTTTATTCGGAAATTTTATTATTCGCACATTTTTCGACTCGGGAATTTTATTACGCGTCAATTTTACTATCAGAAAATTTAATTATTTGTGAATTTTGAATAAATAATTCGGGAATTTTATTATTCCGGAATTTTTCTACTCGGGAATTTTAGTTTTCGGAAATTTTATAATTGCGAATTTTTTATTTCGGATGTTTTATGAGTTCAAAATTTTATTATTCGGAAATTTTCAATAAATAATTCGGAAATTTTATTATTCTGAAATTTTTCAGTTCGGAAATTTTATTTTTCGGAAATTTTATTATTTGGAATTTTTCAATTCTAAAAATTTTATTATTTTGAAATTTTACTATTAGGAAATTTTTCAATTCGGGAATTTTATTATTAGAAAATTTCATTTTTCGGAAATTTTTTAATTCGAGAATTTTATTATTCTGAAATTTTTCAATTCAAGAAT
>JAWWLR010203220.1:0-15685 GCA_035041075.1 Acraspis erinacei | reverse complement strand
GTAAATACTTGTAAATATTAAGGTTGAGACTTTGTTTTTTGTTTGTTTGTTTAATTTGTAAGCGGAAAAAATGTAAGTAATGGAAGTCATTTAAACCCTTAGGGGACACATTATGAATAAAGAAGAAGAAGATTCAACAAAAAGTAGGATAGGATAAAAATTTGAAAGAACTGTACATCCCTGTCTCAATTTTTAGAAATTTTGAAAATAAACAGTAAATCATTGTTCAAATAATTACATAGTGTTTAAAAAATATGTACTACCCCAAAAAATGTCATAATATTACATTTCAATCAGAACTTAAGATTATTTTTACATTAAAAAAAAATAATGGTTTAAATAATTTACATTTGTTTAAACAATTAAAATTTTTTTTTAAAGTCATAAGAAATATTAAAATTGTCCATTAGTAGTTATTTGTTTGAAAAATACAATAATATGTTAAAATGTAGTTTTATTTTTCTGGGTCATATGTGATCGGGCGCTGGTCGGTTTTCCAGATCTGGGCCAGATTTGGCTTTTCAGTGGCTGATCTGGACCATAGAATTATTTAGATTTTTTTAAATCTACCAGTTCTTTCAGAAATTACAGACGATTTTTTTTGCTAAAAACTCAACTATTTGGTTAAAAATGTCTTCATAAAATTTTTGTTTCTATAATATTGGTCTTTAATGTTTCAAAGCAGATTGAAATTTTATTTTTTATTCAAAGAAGTGTCAAATAATTCAGGAAAATTTAAACAGTATTATTAAGAATTAAAAGCGTTCACAATTGAACATTTTCAGATTATAATTATTTGTAATGGACAATTTGATTAGAAAGTAATTGAGATTGTATTATTTCTAATTCACAGTGTTAAAAAATGAACAATCTTATTTTGAATTGAAGAATCTCAAATCTGAATAATTTAAGTTAAAAATTTGGAAAATAGGAGACGTTAAAAAACTTTCAGAAATGAAATATTTTCCGATTAGAATTTTAGAAATTCTCAACGACTTTCATCTGAATATTATCCTTTCAGTTTTAAATTTTATTATTTGGTCGCAAAGTTCATAAATTTTTTAGAAAGACATACATTTTGTTTATTAATTGTTTAGAATTCTTATTTTGATGTTAAAAATTCACCTGAAATCATATTTGAATAAAAATTAAACTATTTTTTGAAGCATTTTTTTTTGTTTTAATTTATTTGTTTTAGTAGTAATTTAATCATTCTTGAATAAATTAGAATATTAGAATATTTGCTTTAATTCAGAAGATAAAAGGAAATCCAAAATTGAAGAAACCACGAATTCTAAATTTTTTTACAAAAATTGTTTTAAAAAATTTTAATTGTTAACATTTTACAGAAATTGGGTCCAATAATCACTTTCACAGTAATTTGACGAACTTTTATTTAAGAATTTATGCACTATAAGGAAGATTTCAAAAAATGTTGACAATTTTTTGAATCTCTAAATTTTCCTATATTATTAAAATTTTCAAAATTTCTAAAACCTTCAAAATTTATAAGCTTATCAAAATTTCGATTATTTTGGAATTTTATCAAATTTTCAAAATTGCTAAAATGAGAATAATTTTTAAATTTTAAAAGAAATATAAATTATCTTACCGACATCGTGATATTGGGGAATAGCGAAACGTCGATAATCGTTAATGCGTACATTTCCTCTGGTATTCAGATGAGGATGCCTTAAAGATGATCTTGATTCTGTAGAAAAAAATGTGAATTTATGAGGCTCTCGCAGACATATTATAAAAATATATGTTTACGATTCTACAAAAGAAAAAAAGGTGTCCACAAAAATAAAATAATTTTTTTTTAACAATAAAATCAAAAAGCACTTTTCGTATAACTGATTTGAATTGTGAGCACGTTTCTTAAAAAATATTTTTTGTTTAATTTATTAAAATAATTAAATATTCGTATTTTGGATAAATATTTAACTATTTTCCTAAAGAAATTTTTCTTTCATTGAAACTTCCTTTTTTTCATTGAAAATGCAACTGTTCGACTTTTTTTGGAAAATCGATATTTTAAATGCAAAATTTGTATTTTTTATTGAAAATTCATATGTTTTGTTGAAAGTTTATCCTTTTTGTTAAAAAATTATCCTTCTTTGTTGAAAATTCATCGTTATTAGTAAAAACTATTTTTTTTATTTAAAATGAAAAATGTTTTTCGTTAACAAAAAAATTAAGATTAATTAATTCCTTATGTTGTTTAAAAATTAAACTGTTTGACTGAAAATATACTTTTTTCTTGGAAATTAATATTATTATTTAAAAATTAAACTGCTTTGGCAGAAATTTAACCATTTGGCTGAAAATGAAACTGTTCATTGAAAAATTTAACTGTTCGTTTAAAAATTAATTTTTTATTAACTATTTGATGAATAATCAATCTCATTCTGTTTAAAATTTAATTTTTTATACGAAAATGTAGATCATTCATTTTTTTATCGAGATTTTTTCCTTTATCAGTGAATAATTCTACTTTTCGATACAAAATTAATGCATTTTGTTTAAAAAAACGTTCATTTGGGTTTAAAATTAACCTCGTTTGTTAAAAATTAATTATTTTGGTTTTTAATTCAACTGTTTTGTTAAAAATTCGTATTTGTCTTGGTAGATAATTAATTTTGTTCGCTGAAAATCTAATTATTCCATTTTATCCTTTGGTGGAAAATTAAATTATTTGGTTGTAATTTAATAGTTATGGGTTGGAAATATAACTTTCTTTTTGATAATTTGTATCTTTGACTTCAAAATTAAACCATTTTGTTGAAATTTCATGTCATCGAATTAGTTAAAAATTGATTTTTTTGGTCAAAATTAGTTTTTTTTATCTGAAAGTTTAACTATTGTAAGTGCGATTAAAACTTTATTGGGTATATAGGATAAGTTGAAAAAGTCTTTTTTCTTTAACTTTAATCTTCGGGACAACAAATTTATATTTTCAAAAGAAAATTATTTTTTTAACAAAGTTGTTTCTTATCAGATGTTTCATCTGAAAATTTAATTAGTAATTTTTCAAATAATTTTATGAAGCAGGGCTAGAGTTCTACTTTTCAGGAGTGAAAAATGATTTCATACAAAAATGATATAAACATTATTGTCGACCTCCTCACCTCAAAAACGATGGTACCTGAAATTTGAAAATGTTTGGAATATCTAAAATTTTTCAAAATTAATAAAATGTTGAAAATTTCTAGAATTATAAAAATCCCCCATATTTTCTAAAATAAAGAAAATATTCAAAATTTGTAAGCTTTTTAAACTTTATAATATTTTTGAATTTTATCAAATGTTCAAAATTTCAAAAATTATCCTAATTTCTAAAATTGAAAAAAAAAATTAATTTAACTTACCGTTATCTAGATACGTTTGATATAGACTACGTCTGCTTTGACCGTTATTATTACCATTATTGCCCTCATTGTTACTCGGTCTTGATTCTGTAAAAAAAAAATATAATTAAGGACCTTTTCGCAGACATATTAGGAAAATGGACGTTTCTCAAATCATCATCAATAATTAAATTTTTAATTTAAAAAATGTTTTGTTATCCACCTAGCTTTTTTATTTGTTTTAAATAATTATAGAATTGCATGCGGTTCATTGATATTTATTTATAAAAAATAAATATCAAAAGTGATTTGCTTGCATCCCGAATATCCCCAGACAATTATTTTTTATGCATATCGACATGAAATTTTTTTAAATTAAAAAAAAATTGTTTTATTTTTAAACAAAAATTATGATTAGAAAAGGCGCAAACCCCATGTAGTTTAACTCATATTTCATATAAGAAAAAATACGTTTTTGTCCACCCTTTGTCCAGTTCTGAAATATTTCTTTGATATTAATTCCAAGTAGTTTCGTTTTTTCTCAATTTTTAAACTTTTGCTCAATTTTTCAATGTGGGTGAAGTAATAATAGAATTTTTTAATTTTTATTTTTGCACTCTTTGCCTCTCGCTTAGCTCTAATTATTTTGTTCTTTATTTTTATTTCTTGTTCAAGATACTTCTTTGTTTAATTCAATTTTACTGATACATTGGAAAAAGTGAAAAAATAATAGTTCTAATAAAAGTACAAAAGCATAAAAAAATTATTATTTTGGAAGTTCACTTATTATTTGTTCATAACGAGAAGGCCAGAGGAAAACTAAAGATTTCATAGAAAAAAAACTTGCTAGCATTACTCTAAAAGAAGATCATTATAAACAATAATAACAATTTTGCATAAGCATATTTATTAACTTTCATTAATTATAACCTGACTAAGTAAAAAGGGGGTGAAAGTTGAAAATATCCGGAAAGACCACAACTATATAGAATTAATAAAAATAAGATAGTTATAAACAATAATAACTTGTTTAAACAATTATTTTTTCTAAACTGTATTAAATACTAACTTGCCCAATGGACAAAATAGACAAATAGTTTTAAATTTAACAAATAACAGCAACTTTCCAGCATTATTCAAATTGAATATTGTTAATAATAATGCACTTTTGAAAAAACTAGTTTTGCTAACTTCAATAAATTAAGGAACTTTCTATAATTTAAAATTGGACATTTTTTTAAAGATCGTGACTGAATTTCTGTATTCTACGAGGTCTATTTTAAAAACAATAAAAAATTGTTTTAAAAATTTATTTAAACATAGAATTAGTATCATAGTGCAGTTTTTTAAGAAACAATCTCATTTAAGAAAATTTAAACAAAAATCATAAGTGGCGCCAGAACTCGTAAAACCAATTTTTTCACTCATGGGTTTTTTTCGGCCAATATTGACGATTCTCAATAAAAAATCTTAAGAAGTATTTTTTTAATGGGAACTACATTTTTAAACAATGTTCAAAACATCAGGGGCAGTACATAGACTAGTTGGTTGGCAACTTAAATATTCTGTTGAAAATTATTTTTTTATTGAAAATTTATCTTTTTAATTGAAAATTTAACTACTTTTTTAGAAATTTTATTCATTTTTTGTACAGATCTTTTTTAACATAATATTTACGTTTACCATTTATTGTAAAAATGTATATTTTTTGTTAAAAACTTTATTGGAAAACTCAATTCTTTGATGGAATGTTAAACTTTTTTCTTGAAAAATCATTTTTTAAATATTTATGCTATTAGTTCAAAATTTATCTCTTTGGTTAAAAATTCAACTGTTCAGCTTAAAAGTCCTCTCCTTTTGTAGAAAATTCCTTTTTTTTTAGAACATGTAACCATATCATTTTTACTTGGAGATTTAGATTTTAAATTCAAAATTGATATTTTTTTGTAAAAAATGCGTGGTTTTTTCTTGAAAGTTTGTCCTTTCTTGTAGAGATTTAATTCTTTATTTAAAATACAAAATATTTTTTGTTTAAAAAAAGTAAAACTACTTGGTTTAAAGTTAAACTGATATCATTATTGATCGAATTAAATATATTTTTCTTTATTTAAAATAAATTTTTTTAAATTGAAACTACTTAGTTTAAACTGCTACATAAAAAATTATTTTTTTTTGCTCAGAGGATCCTCATTTTAATTTAAAATTTAATATTTTGGCAGAAAATTAAATTAATTTCTTAGGAAATTAAACTGTTTTGATAAAAACTAAACAATTCAGCTTAAAATTTAAATATTCTGATTGAAATTTGTTTTGCAAAAAAAATTTATCTCACTCTCTTACATTCTTGTTACTTATTTTATAAACAAGTTAAACAACTAAGAAAAATGTTTTTTTTTAACTTAATTTTTATAATTTGTTATTAAGCTATTTACAACTACGGCATTTTAAATGGAATAATTTTATTTGTATGAACATTTCCAAATCTCTAAATCCTATATTTCATTTTTAATTTTTTCCTGTAAAATATTTTCTGTGACCAAAAAAGTAAAAATGAGACTAGTTTTTATATCAGTTGTTCCAAAATAATTTGTTTATATCCCTAATATCAGTGGTGTAGTCCTTAAAGAAAAAGTGGCCTAGTGGTATATTTTTGGCTAAAATTTCTTTTTTTTTATTGAAAATTCTTCTATTATAATTTTAGTTCAGAATTTTAAAATGCCTTTAATAATTGATCCTTATTGTTTACAAATTTAATGATTTTGTTAAAATATGCTTTATTGAGAATTTATCTTTTTTCATTGAAAATTCAACTGTTTCACTTCAATTTGCTCTACTTTGTAAAGAAACTATTTTTATTAAGGATTCATACAGTTTAGTAGAGAAGTAAACTACTTAGGTGAGAATTAAATTCTTTGGGTTCAAAATCATATTTTTGTTGCAAAATTCATCTTCCTTGTGGATAATTCCTCTTTTTGACTATGGGGTGAGCAAACTCATGGTTTAAAAACACCTTGAAATCAGAAATTCTTCTCGCCCTAAAAATTCCAAATTTGTGACTAGCAATAATTACATTTTTTTAGCTATTTTTTTTTAAACAAATCTTAAAATGTTTAGTTATTTGTTAAGTGAAGTTTTTTATAATAATTGAAAAATACAATAATTAAACTATTTGAGTTTTAGGAGTGCCCTTGCATTAGTTGAAGTTGATTTTTATTATAGACGAATCGTTTTTGAAGTGTAAATAATTAATTTGTGAAAAATATCGATTTTCTCATAACTTGAGTGAATTTGTAATAAATAAACAAACTAAAATGCAAAAATCTGTGACCAAGGGTCTATTTGAAACCAGGCGCTCTTAAAATTTAAAAATTTAAAATTGGTCAAATTAAAGTCTGTAGAAAAAAATGCATTTCCACCCAAGAGCCTTTTCAAGTGGTAATGGTCTTTCATGGTCAGGCATGTCCGTACAATATGATGACTCAGACATCTTGAAAAGATACTTTTTCGAAAAATCAATATTTTTAGAGAGTAGGTATAATATCAGCCCCTTTTTATAAATATAAATTTTGGTACGTTTCCAAAATTTCTAAGATGTTTTAAATTTCCAAAATGTGAAAAATGGATCAAATTAACAAAAGTATCAAAATTTGGAATTTTATAAAATATTAAAATATTCTACCATTTTTGCAGTATTCAAAATTCCTAAGCTTATCAACATTTCTAATCTTTGTCAATTTTAGCAAGAGTTAAAAATATTTAAAATTATCATTATTTCTGAAATGTAAAACAAATTTAATTATCAAAATTTCTGGAATGTTCAAAATGACCAAATAATTTAAATTTCTAAAATTATTGAAATTTCTAAAAAGTTCAAAATGTTGTAAATTTTCAAAATTTCAAGTATTACTAAAATGGTCAAAATTTACAATATTTTCAAAATGTCTACAATGATAAAAACATTTCAAATTTTCAAAATTTATAAAAATACCGAAATTTCTGAATTTTCTAAAATTTCAAAAATGTCTAAAATATCTGAAATTTAAAAAATTATTAAAATTGCTTAAGATTATGAATTGCTACAAATTTCTAAAATTATCAGAATTGTTCAAATTATAAATACTTCAATATGATACAAACTTCTGAAATTTTGTAAAATATTCTACGTTTCTAAGAATTTGATTTTTCATAAAGATTTGCATAAAAAATGCATGGAAAATATTTTTCCCACTTTTTTAACATAATTATTGGACGTTAATTAGGATTTTAAATTTGGTTTTAATCTCATTTAAATTTCTTCAACTTTAAATTTACACATTTTTGGTCAAATTTGTTCAGAATCATCAATTTGGGCTAAATCGAGTTGAAAGTCAACATTAATCTCAAAAATTTTCTCTCAGAATGTAGATAGAAAGTCGTGGTTTTTTAAAAAAAATTTCCACCTTTTGTCTAATTTGCAATAATATTGAGGTAATAGTTTATTAGTGTTGCCAAGAATAATTTTCTAAACAATTTGTATTACTGTAAATATTATTGTATTTTAATAATGCTACCAGTGGTGTTTTTTCTGATATATTTAAACTTTGTCCCCTCTTCGCTTGGAGCGAGTTGATATTGAATTCAATTTTGAAAAAAGAATATTTCAAATGGATCATTATTGTTTAAAGCGATTTTCTTCTATAATAATACTAGATAGATTCAGTTTTTTTTTAATTTTTTAACTTTATGTCCAGTTTCGATTAGATTGAAGTAGTAATTAATCCAAGTAATAAAAATTGTTTAAACAATTTATTATTATTATTAATATTCTCTTTTCTTGATAGTAGAAAGATGCGATTTTTTCTCAAATTTTATTATTTGCCTATTTTTCACTTAGTGAGATAATAATTAATTCAAGTTAAAACAAGTTCTTACAAAATTTATTATTGTTTATAACTATCTTCAATCTTTTTCTAAATTAATTCCAGATAAAGGAAAGGAGACCCGGATTGGACCAAAATTATTTCTGTGAACAGTTAAAGGGATGGCTTCCCTCCCCAAAGAGACTTTAGAAAGGGATTTGAACGTCATAAATTCTGTGACCACGCAAAGAAGTGCCTTCCAGTCCACACGAAACCTTGGAAAGGAGACTTCGTTGGACCAAAATTATTTCTGTTACCAGTTAAAGGGATGGCTTCCCACCCCAACGAGACCTTGGAAAGGGAAAGAAATTTGACTATCATTAATTCATGGTTTGACCTTGGAAAGGGTCGGAAAGGGGAAGGGGTTGAATCAAAATTTTTTTTTCCTCATCGAAAGGGTGACATCTCGCCCCCACGAGACCTTGGAAAGGAGAAGACCAACATTATTTCTGTGACCAGTTAAAGGGGTACCTTCCCGCCCCAACGAGACTTTGTAAAGGGGAAGGGGTTTGACCAACAATAATTCTGTGACCGTTCAAAGGGATGCCTTTCCATCCCCACGAGACCTTCGAAAGGAGACGGGGTTGTACCAAAATTATTTTTGTTAGGGGTTTGACCTAAATTATTTTTGTGACCGAAAAAGGGTTGCCTTCTGGTTGTCTTCCGTATAAGACGATGACTAAGGGTTTGCACAACCTTATTTCTGTTACCAGTCAAAGTAACGAATTTGAGATTTATTCTGTCTTACGGTCCAAATACAAAGTAAAATAATTTGAGTCAAAAATGAAGTATTAACTAAATGCTTACTTTATTGAAAAAAACTCCTTCAAATATTCTCCTTACAAGCTTTGATTCAAAATACGTTCCTTTATCAAAGGTCTTCAAATCTCATAAAGATGTACGATGCATATCCTATGGTAGCAAAATGTATTGATATGTAGTATCAACAAAAGATTTGAAAAAGATTTTTCAAATCAAACGTTTCATCGACCTATGATCATCAATATAACGAATTGGAGATTTATTCTGTCTTAGGGTCCACATACGAAATAAAATAATTTGATTCAAAAACATTGAAAAGGGGTAGGTTTTTGACTAAAATTATTTCTTTGACCTGTAAAAGTGGTGTCTTTCCGCCCCAAGAGACTTTGAAAGAGGCAGGGTTTTGAGCAAAATTATTTCTGGGACCGGTCAAAGGGGTGTCTACCCGCCCCCACAACACCTTGGAAAGGGGGTGGAGTTTGACCGATATTCTTTCTGTGACCCGACAAAGGGATGACTTCCTGTTCCAATAGGACCTTGGAAAGGGAATTGGGGTTTGACCAACATTATTTCTGTTACCGGTCAAAGGGGTGCAATCCTTCCTGCACGAGACTTTGGAAGGAGATAGGGGTTTGACCTTAATTTCTGTGACCGACAAAGGGGTGCTCATCCATCTGTACGAGATTTTGGAAAGGGATATGTGTTTGACCAACATTATTTCTGTGACCGGACAAAGGGAAGCCTTGCTGCCCCAATATGAGCTTGGAAAGGGGATTGGGATTTCACCAATATGATTTCTGTTGCCGCTCAAAGGTGTGCACTCCTTCCTGCACGAGACTTTGGAAGGAGATAGGGGTTTGACCTACATAATTTCTGTGACCGACAAAGGGGTGCTCAGCCGTCCCTACAAAATGTTGGAAAGGGATAGGTTTTTGACCAAAATTATTTCTTTGACCGGTCAAAGTGGTTTCTTCTCGCCCCATGAGACTTTGGAAAGCGGAAATGGTTTGACTAACATTATTTCTGTGAACTGCTCAAGTGGTGCCTTACCGCCTCCACGAGACACTGTAAAGGGCTACGGGCTTGACCCCTATAAAAAAACTCTTGAATCTAACTAATAAATTTGGACAAACACCATAAAATATTACTAATGCAATTTTAAAAAAAAGATAAAAATTTACCTGAAGAAGAAAATAAAAAAAAAATTGGTTTGAACAAAGATAAAAAAGAAGAGAGAAAAATGAGAAGGCAACCAATCAAATTATCAAGGCAAAACAAATTTTCAAGCAGGCAGGAACAGTAACGAAACATAGATGCTCTCTGCCTGATACCCAAGAATCTATTTTTATGATTAATATATATTATATTATATATTTTTATGATCTAATTATTTTTTTAAAATGTTTTCTTATTATTATTCGATAATCATACAAATTAAAATTTTTGTGTCTTTCTTATTTGGGAAAATTTGTATCTTTTCAAATCGCAATATGAACCTTTTATGGTAGCTGTACAAGTTTGTTAGTAAGATTCTTGGTTTTATTTTTAGGAATTCTGCACATTAATATTTTGTTTAATATAATTTCTTCAGCAAAAGTGGAATGATGACATTTTCAGTAAAAAATTAACTTTCTTAAGAAAAATTTTCAGCAAAATAATTAAATAGATGATGTGCTCTATTCAAGAAAATGCCGCCAGTATAGTCATCATTTAAAAAAAAATTATTCGCAGCCAAACAGTGAACAAATTTCCATAAAAAGAAGTTCATTTTCAACAAGAAAGATGATTTTTCTCCCGCTTAAGATGTATTTTGAATAAAAGAGTAAAGTTTTTAAAACCAAAAAGTCAAAGGTTTACGAAACAGTGGACTTTCAAATCAGAAAAAATAAATTTGCAACAAAAAAGATAATTTCCGATCAAGAAAGATGAATTTTTAACAAAATAGTTGAATTCTGAGCCACAAAGTCTGACTTTCAAAAGAAAAAAATAATCTTCCACCCTCAAAATGCGACTTGCTAACAAAATGTATGAATTTTCTACCAAACAGTTGAATTTTCAACGAACATGATTTATTTTCTACCCAAAAAGATGACTTTTCAACAAGATACGTGCATTTTTTCAAACAATTTAATTTGTAACTTTTACAATATTCAGTATAAAATTTTCACTAAATTGATGAATTTCAGACCAAGAAAAATCGGAAAAATACTATTTTTGAAAAAAATTAAGTTTTAATAAAGTTAGGTAATTTTACAGCAAAAAAACAAGAAAGTTGCATTTTTACGTAAAAAGATAACTTTTTAACCAAGTAGTTAAATTTTTAGCTGAAAAATATCAGGTTTTTACTACAAATCGATTAGTTAAATTTTCAATTTAAAAATTTTACTTACAGCTAAGCATGAAACAAATTTTCGTCTAAATTGATAAATTTTTAAACGGATAGATGAATATTTAACTAAAAAAATAGAATAATTCTGAACCAAAAATATAACAGTAGTATTGTCAGATAAGAAATTAATTTTTTAATTAAATTTTCAACTGAAAAATATCAGGTTTTTACCAAAAATCGATTAGTTAAATTGTCAATTTAAAAAATTTATTTACAGCTAAACATGAAACAAATTTTCGTCTAAATTGATAAAATTTTAAACAAAGAGATGAATATTTAACTAAAAAAAAAATATAATAATTCTGAACCAAAAATATAACCGTAATATTGTCAGATAAGAAATCAATTTTTTAATTAAATTTTCAACTGAAGAATATGAATTGAAGTTAAAACGAAACAAATTTCCATCAAAATAGTTAAATTTTCAAAAAATCAGTTTAATTTTTAACAAAAAAAGATTTTTTATTTATATTTTTAAAAAATAAATTCAACCAATAGCGATGAATTTTCAACAAAAAAGTTTAATTTTCTACCAAAAATGGATTAAATATTAACAAAATAATGAATATTCAACCAAAACTGATCATTTTTTTATTTAAAATTTTAATTCTCCAAAAAAATTCTATAGTAACATTTTGACTGAAAAGCAAAAATTTCTAACAAAAAAAAATAATTTTCAGCAGAATAGTTTTAATTTTGTTGTAATGACTACACGAAAATCCCGACCGTTTATTTGCGAGTTTAAAAAAATATTTACAGCTAAACATGACAAAAAATTCCATCAGAAGAAGTTCATTTTCAACAAAAAAGATGATTTCTCTATCACTTAATATGAATGTTTAATTAAAAACTAAAATTTTTAAAAGTGAAAGTGCAAATGGTGTAGGAAACAGTGGACTTTCAAATCGCAAAAAATAAATTTTAAACAAACAAGATAATTTGCAATCAAGAAAGATGAATTTTTAACAAAAAAGTTGAATTCTGAACCAAAAAGTGGAACTTTTAACAGAAAAAAAAATAATTTTCCATCCGAAAAGGCGACTTGCTAACAAAATATATTAATAGAAGCAAATTTTTAAGAAAAAAAATCTTTTAAACAAATGGATGAATTTTGAGCCATGAAGATTAATTTTCTATCAGCAAAAGACGAATTTTGAAAAAAAGAATATTTAATTTGACAGCAAAAAGCTGATAAGATTGAATTTTTAAGAAAAGTTGCAATTATTAAGAAAAAAAAAAATATTTTCAATAAAGAAAAAAAGAAGATTCTTACCCGAAAGACGAATCTTCAATAAAATACCTGACTTTTAAACAAAAAAATTGAACTTTTTACCTAAAAAGATCAATTTTTAACCAAATAGTTAAATTTTCAGCTGAAAAGGATCTGGCTTTTACCGAAAATGGATTAGTTTACTTGTGAATTAATAAAATTTCTTTACAGCCAAACTTGAATAAAAATGTCGTAAAAATTGCTGAATTTTCATACGAAGAGATAAACCTTTAACTAAAAAAAATTAATTTTTAACAAAGTAGTTTCATTTTTGATAAAAATATGTCTTTTTAACAATATAGTTGCACTTTTAAATTCCGAGCCAGAAGTATTTTTTAATAAAAAAAATTTATTTTTAAATTAAATTTCCGACTGGAAAATATGAATGTTGAGGCTAGTAGTTAAAAAGAACCAAATTTCCAATAAAATGTTTAAATTTTCAAAAAAGAAGTTTAATTTTTAACAGAAAAAGATTTTTAATTATATTAGAAAAAAATTCAACGCATAATGATAAACTTTCAACAAAAAAATTATTTTTTACCAAAAATGGATTAAATTTTAACAAAATAGTGTATTTTCAACCAAAAATTATCAACTTTTTCTTTAAAATTTCAATTTTTCACTAGAACACTTCCTAATATTTTATTTTATTGCATTTACCAACGAAATGAACCAGGAAAAATGCGATTATCAAAAAATTTCCAGTAGCAATCTTCATTTTCAATATCAAAGAAATTCGTAGAAATGACTCAGCAATTGTTATAAAATCGCTGTTAAATAGACTGATGACTATTCAGAATTTAGGTTACTTCGATAGACGCCGTAATATACATTTGAAACCGAAACAAGGTCTTAAGGTCTATATAGGAAGTCTTAAGATTATTTTTCATGAACTAATAAGGTAACTACCGGGTTCTTTTCAAATCTTCTTCAAAAGAAAAAAGTAAAAAAAAATGAAAAATAAATTTATTAGATTCTATGATTTTTTATTTTAAAAAAATATAATTTTTGAATACAAAGAAGTTATTTTTTAAATAAATGAAAAGTTCATTGAATCAAAGAAATTCGGGCTGATTAAAAAAAAACATTTGAATGACCCAAGAAGTTTAGTTTGACTCAACTATTTACTTAATTTACCAAATAATGTGGTTAAAAAAATTGTAAAATTGCTTGGATCCACCTAATCGAACAAGTACAGACTACAGGAACTTATCAACAAAATAAATAAACTTTTGACCAAATTAGTGAAATTTCTGAAAAGAAGATTAATTTTCTAAAAAAAAAAAAAACATTAAAATGGGAAGATTAAAAGATCCTGAAAAATAAAATTCCCCGAGACTGTAAAATCACAGAATAATAATATTGCCGAAAAATAAAATTACTGAATGGGAAATTCCCTAGTATTAAAATTCGGAAATCATAAAATTGCCGAAAAATGAAAATACCGAATTGGAAAATTTCCGAATAATAAAATTCTCGAATAATAAAATTCCTGAATAATAAAATTCCCCAATTTGAAAATTCCCGAATAATAAAATTCCCGAATAATAAAATTGTCGAATAATAGAAGTCCCGAATTATAAAATTCCCGAATGATAAAATTCACGGCAGAATATAATATTACCGATTCAGAAAATTCCCGGCAGTTCATAATATTACCAAATTGGAAAATTCCCGAAAAATAAAATTCTCCATACTGTGAAATTTCCGAATAATAAAATTCGCAACTAATAACATTGCCGGAAAAAAATTACCGAATTGAACAATTCCCGAATATTAAAACTCACGAATATTGAAATTGACGAAAAATAAAAATACAGAATTGGAAAATTCCCAAAAAATAAAATTGTCGAATAATAAAATTCCCGAGTAATAAAATATTTTGAATTGGTAAATTCCCGTATAATAAAATTCACAACAGTTTATGATATTGCCGAATTAAAAATCTGCGAATAATAAAATTCTCGAATAATAAAATTATAGCAAAATAAAATTGCAGAATAGGAAAATTCCCGAGTATTAAAATTCGGGAATAATAAAATTGCCGAAAAATAAAAATAACGAATTGGAAAATTTCCGAATAATAAAATTCTCGAATAATAAAATTCCTGAATAATAAAATTATCAAATTATAAAATTGCCGGATTATAAAATTCCCGAATTTGAAAATTCCCGAATGATAAAATTCACGACCGCTTATAATCTTAACGATTCAGAAAATTGACGAATAATAAAATTCCCGGCAGTTAATATTATTACCGAATTGGATTATAAAATTCCCGAATGATAAAATTCACGGCAGTTTATAATATTACCGATTCAGAAAATTCACGAATATTGAAATTGACGAAAAATAAAAATACAGAATTGGAAAATTGTCGAATTAAAAAAAATCCGAATTTAAAAATTCCCGAATTGTAACATTCCCGAATTGTAACATTCCCGAATTTAAACAAATTACATAATTTTATATTCGGAAATTTTCCAATTCGGTATGTTTAATTTTGAGCAATTTTATTATTAGCGAATTTTAATATTTGGGAATTTTCCAATTTGGTAATTTTATTTTTCGGCTATTTTTTGCGCGAATTTCATTATTAGCGGAATTTTCAAATTAGGCAATTTTGGACTGTCGGGAAATTTATTTTTCGGGATTTTGCAGTCGTCCCATAATAAAATTTTCGACAGCAAATTGTCGAATTATAAAATATCCGAATTGGAAATTTCTCGAATTGTCAACTTCCCGAATTTAAAGAATAATTACAATTCACAAATTTCACTTAATAGGTGCAAGCTAAATTCCCTTTTTTCAAAATTTAAAATTGGATTTTTTACACATTCTAAATTTTACCAAATTTGCACCTCGAACTCAAAAAAATCACCCACTGTTTTCATCAAACCTTACAAAGATTTCCAAATATATATATATATATATATATATATATATATATATATATATATAAACTTAAAATTCGGTTTTTGCGCCCGTTTTTTATATTGTTACATTCTGATACTA
>JAWWLR010203208.1:3970-15686 GCA_035041075.1 Acraspis erinacei | reverse complement strand
CGCGGCGTGTATTTTCGCCTGCTAGTTTTCTTTTAAATTAAAAAAAAAGTGGTGATATGAAGTCTGGCGACCCTGACAATAATCCATACAATGTCGAGGAGTCTGGCAAAGAAAGCCTGAACGCGGAACCTCCATCAAGAAGACTGGTATAAATCAACATTATTTGCCATGGCCATGGTTGCACGTGCCCTAAACCCATTCCCTAAACGGTGAAAACCATTATTTCCATAATCATATTAAATAATTTTTGTGGTGTCCAAATAAACATGCAATTGACGTCGATACGACAAACATTTCGACGTCGATTTCGGTGACAAATAATCGTCGAATGGACAAAAATTTCCACCTTTTCTCGAAGCTAAAAGACGACGTGGTTTCGACATCAGATCGACGATCCGTTCCTGACTGGGTTTGCATCAATATACGATTACCAATAAATACATACTTGGAGAATATTCTATTTGTTTATAAATATTGTTTAAACAATCAACACTTTTTCTTAATTACCCAGTCAGGAACGGATTGTCGATTCGATGTCGAAATGAAGTCGTTTTTGAGCTTTGAAAAAAGGTAGAAATTTTCATCGCCTCGGCGATTATATGTTACTGAAATCGACGTCGTATCGAGGTCGCTTTCATTGTCGAAATGGCTCTCGTATCGAAGTCGATTATATGTCTATTTTGACACCAAAAAATTTCTAATTTAAGTACCTAGGATATTAAAAATTGATTGTACAAACAAAATCATTTCTGAGAATTTTACTCTAATTTTTCGTAAGAATGCCAGGAACTACAAATATACAACTCATTGATACTTTTCTAATATGAACTGCCATTACGCATAACCTAAAAGTGAAATTACCAACTGAAGGTAGTTTTCATTTTTTCCTTAAAAAACGCTTCTTTGGCAATAGTAAACACGTTCCTCTCTAAAAGTAGTAAAATTATAGGAAATATGGTTTACAGTGTATGCAATCACCAAGCTTGCACATGCAAGTATGGTCATTGCAAATAGTGTTGATTTATACCGGTCTTCTTGGTGGAGGTTCCTCGATCAGGCTTTCTTCGACAGACTCCTCGACACTAGATGAATTATTGTCAGGGTCGCCAGACATCATATCCCCACTTTTTTTCTTAAAAATGTAAAAGCAAACTAGCAGGCGACAATACGCGCTCCGAAACCGAGGTTTACGGAGGTTGCTGCGGTACAGAGTGTCACTTTTATGTGCATTGCGCAGTAGAAATGCGTAGTGCAGTTGGGCGGGCACTTAGAATTTTAAAATGATGAACGTGCCAATATTACAGTATTTTGAAGAAATTTATCTTCAGGTTCAGTAATTATGAATATTCATTTATTTTGGACGATAGAACTATCACCATTATTCGAGAATGAATGATGAAATGCTGTCACCGCGTGTGTTTTAATATGGAATTCATTCTTAAAATGAAGTAACAGTCATTATAAAATTTTCAGTCAGAAACAAATAGATTTTTTATGGGTTATAGGGAATGAAATCAAACTTAAAATGATTGAAATATTGATAATAATTATTCTGCATGTGAAAATGAACTGTCACATCGTTTTGACTATGAAGTATTTAATAAGTCGACATTTCGTCATTTCGACATCGATCTTCATATCTTGCAAATTCGGAAAATATTTGTCACGATTCACTCAAATTACGATAAATAAAGTATTTTTAGAGCATAAAAATTGTGGTCGAAATCGACTTGAAATTCAACGATGATTTCGACTCGACGATGGTACGACGGTGACGACGTCAGATCGACGATCCATTCCTGACTGGGTAGGAAAATTACTCCAGGAAAAAATAGCCTATTCATGCAAAAGTGACCAAAATTTACATTTGTTTGTAAAAAAATTAAAAATAATAATTATTTTTTATCAATTTAAAGAATTACAGTTAGCAGTCACTAACGATACATTTGTAATGGTTTCTGCAAAAAATTGGCCCTATTCGTGGATTAATTTGAAAAATCTAAACTTTCTTATAAGTATTGTTTAAATAACTACCAGTTGTTAATTGAAAAATAGTGACAGCGAAAGAGTCATTCACAAGAAATTTTAGGCCGATGATGCAACAAATTAATCCTACTCATTGTGGCATACGAAAACTATGTATTCTTTTATAAAAATTGTTTAAATAAAGCTGCCAAGTAGCATATATTTTTAAATAATCATAATTAGGCATACATTCCTCTGATATTATATATAAAAACTGTGACTGAAAGCTATTGCTAGATAGTAATTACACAGACGGAGGCTCATCTTTAATCAATTCGCAGGTCTTGCACAAAAAGGTACATCTGAAAAGTTAGGAAAAGTTAGGCCTTATGTTCATTAAACAAACCATCAAAATCCATTTAAAACTGGGTCGTAGACAGAGTTTTGTACATAAAAGTGCTTTTGGCTACACTTTGCGGCGTCATCCTGGACCACAAGGATATTTTATATAGAACCTTTTTTTATCTCAGTTGCACACAATAAGAAATAAGCTGTACTTCAGAACATAAAAGATATTTTATTTCAAGATTACATATTTCTTGACTAATTAACGGGATATTACTTGATTATTTTTTTGAGTTAAGTAATGAGAATTTGCATTTATATACTTAAAAATGTGGTAGAAGGGCCGATTATATGGGAATACGTCAGCTAAACGTGAGTTCAGTGCAATATTCGATTTGTCCGCTAAACGTACAACAACTGGTCGGCGATCAAAATCAAAAATTGGTCGAAGTAGAAATTGGTCCTGTATTCCAACTATAAAACCACGCACAATAATTTTGTATTTCTCAAGTTCCTCCTTTTTTAATAATACTAAGCCATGTTCAGTTCCGTAATAACAAATACCAAAACTAACAGGTTTAGCTGCTTTTAAGTGATTGAAAAATGCGATGCCGGGCGAATCTGGAGCTGTGAGAAAAACAAAAACAATTAATTTTTCAACTGAAATTACAATTATAACGTCTAAACAGTGAAACTTGTAATATTATAAACATGTATAATAATTCAAAAATTAGTTCTCAAATGTCTTTAGAATTTCGCGTTTGATTACCTATTCTACAAGCCGTCTATTATATAATTTGATTAAATTAAAGATGTTTTCTGTTTAAAATTTTTTTAAATTCCACTAAAATTTATAGATATTGCATTATTATATTCAAGAGCAGAATTATCCCTAATAAATATTACTGCAATATTCCGTATTTTACAATGTACGAGAACATTGTGCTCATTTTCTTCTTTCGGAAAACCTCGGTTCACTTTCTAACCATTTTTTATAGATTTGACGGAAAAACTTGTAAGATTTGAAAACATTGTAAATGATTTAGGGAAGTTTCTTTATAATAGAGAGAAAATTCCAGTTAATTATATATGAATGAATCCATTTGATTAATTTGGTTACAATTCTTTAAAGACAACAGATCAATTTTCTCATTAACGAAATATGACTCTCCGCGTGTATATTAATCCGACAACGTAGTTTGAATATTTTTTTCTACATTTAAAAAATAAACTTTATAGGTGTTTTAGGATGAACTATTTATCAAAGTAGAATTAAATTTGACTATTTGAATTTGGTTCGAATTTTGTACGAGATTCCATTTACCATGTTTTCTGGACTTTTTTGCCAGGCATATTAATAGTAAGTAAGCATAGTAAGTAAAGAAAGACTGCAGAACAATATTTCAATTTATATTTGACATGAGCACATGTAATTTTATTGTTAAATAACAATGAAAATGTTATGTCTACGAGAAATAAAGAATAACAACTTTTCTATATTTTCATTGTATTATTTAAATTTTAATAATAATTTTTTATAATAATAATAATTTAATCATTATTTACAATTTTTACAGTTTGATCCTGTAATATGACTAAAATCACTTTAAAACTTGAAACTTTAGATCTTTTCGATATTTTTTAAGTTGAATACCTCTTCGGAACAAAAATGTAGAATGTGCATGAGATTTAAATTTTCTTTTTATCAAAATATGCTGTCAATTTTACGGTGGTAATTTTATTGGTTGAAGATTCATAATTACATTTGAAGAACCTTCTTCATAAAGAACGTGACTATTTTGTTGAAATTTTTTTTTATAAAGTGTTTCTTTTAACTAAAAATTTTAGTATTTCATGTTTTGTCGAAGATTTATTTTCTGTGGTTGAAAATTCAATTATTTTATTATTATATAATTATATAAATAATTATTTTTTAAGATATATGATTTTTAAAAAGTTCCTATTTTCGATTAAAGAAGCAAAAATTAACCTCAGAGGGGAAAAAGTGTTGATTTTTAGCTTTTGCTAATGCCAAGTACAAATTTTAATTCTTCTCAATGTGTCTGGCTTGGATTAAATAATGAAATGTTACATTAATAAATCTTAGCCTTTTGTCAGTTTTATCATTCACATAAATGTGACGTTATTTTTTACTGCAATTCATATAAAACTGAATTCTTAATTACGTGTGTGAATTTAGCAACATTATTTTCTTCAAAGAAAAATTACCCAATCAGAATGGAGAAAAAGGGTCAACAATCCTTTTGCCATTGTTGTTAAGCACCTATTTTTTCAGAGAAGGATTTTTTCTTCTTTGCAAACATTAATATTATCTACTGTAGGGTTGTTTTTACTCTAAGTTTTTCTATCCATTCCTAAAAAGAAAATTTTGAAAACCATAAGACTTACCAGTAGAATAGAGCATTTGAAGAGGAATACCTTCCGCGGGCAACCGATCCATTCCGCTCACCCCTTTGAAATATAGAAATTTAAAAATTAGCTTCCTGATTTTCATGAAAGATGGCATTCAACTATTATTATTTAAGCATTTATTCAATTATTTTAATTAAATTTTAAATAAAAGTTAAATTAAAATCAAAGAAATGATATTACTATATTTACCGACATAATTAACCAAAACCACGACGGTGAAGAACAGAAAACCGATACCGATCCTCATTTTCAACTGCGGGTTAAGGTGTAGAGAATTACGTGAAAAGAGTACAATAAAATTAATAATTACTCTATAAAATCTTTCGTTATATATACCCATTTAAGCGATAACAATATATCAGTTGTAAGTCACCTATGTACTTAACTGAGAATACACTGAATTTTATTTGCGGGTGGAGAATTATTTAATTAGAACTTAGATCATTAGCCATTAAAACTGTTATTGATATTATCTGCTTGAAACATTATTCGGCGTTATTAGAAAATATGTCGAAAAAATTTTATAAAGTCATATACAACTAGTTCTAGTCTCATGACAATAAGATTAGATTATATTAAAGTTTCTTCAAGCCCTCGAAAAGTATCGTGTGAGGAAAGAAAGTAAGTCTTCAGAAATTATAAAATTAAATTAAATATATCAATGATTGAAATTGGCTGCCTTTATTATATTTTTATCTGATCAAGCAAAGAAAGCGTAGGATCAGTTACGATATTCTTATAATAAAAAAATCGCGGCTCCCTTCGCTCGCAAGTTTGAGCGCGCCTAGGGCACGCGGCTTAAAAAAGAAATGTCTTTCTTCTCTTGGTTTTGTTTCACATCGTCCGTTGCATGTCTTAAAATTTTTATTTTCGATTGATTTTTATAATTTTGAAAATTCTATAACTCTGAGAATTTTCTTTTTATCGAAAAAAGTCATTAGAATAAATTGTTCTTCTTTTTTAATACTATAAACATCCGTATATAGAAATTTCAAATTAAAAAAAATGGTCTCAAAAATTTTCAAAATGCGCTCACTTTTTGAATTTTGATCCAAAATGGCTGGTTAACGAACTCGTACTTTATTTTAGGACCCTAAAAACGTGTACCAAAGATCGATTTGATTCGTTCATTTTGTCGAAAGTTATCGTGTTTACGACCGGGCGGACGGATGGACGGCCGGACGGACCGACAGATACCATCGTAAAACCTTGATTTTCGGATTCAGGGGATCTGAAAACGTGGAGATTAGTTAACACGACAACAACGATGACAGACAGACTCTGACGTAATAACTATTTTTTCTGCCTTCGGATTTCACAAAATTTCAACATTTTATGGAATCTGCGAAAGTCATTTTTCACACAAAACCAAAACCTTCTCATCAGGATGAGAATGTAAAAATGCATTAATTTTTGTGCGATCAAAATTTGAATTTTCGATTATTTTTTATCAAAATTGAGAAAGTATTTTAGACAGTCTTCTATGGTCTTCAGAAATTAACGTTTTCCTTTTCTTGACTTTTTCCCATATCACGCTTTGTTTGGCTTCAAATGTTCATTTTCGTTTGGTTTTTCTGTCGAAAGAATTTCCAAATAAAAAAAGTCTCAAAAATTTTCAAAATACTTTAACTTTACATAATTTGTTAAAAAAAGGCTGGATAAAGAAATCTACCTATATTTTCATATCCTTATAAAGTGTGACGAAGGACAATTCAATTGAATAATTAAATCAAATATTACCGAGTTTACAAACTACAACGACAACGATATAGATAAGAACCTCCATTACCTGATTTAATGGGCTATTTTCAGTAGGGTAATAAAATAACTGTCCGATGTTCATTAAAAATTATCTTTCTTTCACATTTATCACTCTGGAAAAATACACTTGAATATTGCTAAGGGGCTTTCAGACTCGGATTCATGACTCATGCAAGATTAATAGATAATGTGATCTATTGATAATCCTGTGTGGGGTATCTGGTCCCCCAGCTGGTGCATCCCCAGTTGCGGATGGCAGATCCAAGCAGTCCGCTGCAATTAGAATTGTAGTTGGCGGATGTGGCAGAGTAATGAAGCTTATCCCTCGCAATGAGGTTGAGATTCTGGACCTCGACACGCTGGCGAAATTAAGGTGTGTCTGACTAAAAGGGTCTTTAGAGGTACACTGAAGGCCTTTGTTGAGATATCTATAGAAATCGATACAAAGTTAGTACACGCAGGACATCTGAAGGTGGGATGGGTGTCCTATCGTGTACCTCAGAAGCTGGAGATCATCCGTAGCTACCGTTGTCTTGGTTTTGACCACAGGGCTGCGAGCCGCACGGGTCCTAAACGGACCACAGGATGCTGGAGGTGCGGCGTGGAGGATCACAAGTCTGCGGAGAGCATCAGTACTCCCTTGTGCTTCATCTGCACTGCACGATGTGAGAAGCCACGGTCCAACCATCTGCCTGGGTCTACGCGATGTATGTCATTTAGGGAGACCGCCACGTTAAGGAAGCCTCCCAGATGAGAGATGTAAATATTTAAGCCCAGCCATGATGTCGAAGGCCGACGAGCCCGTTGCGCGACACAGTCGCACTACTGAGGAAGATGCGCACATCATGGCTAGACTGGTCTCAGAAAGGGCTGGGCCTAGCAGAAGCCCAGAATAAGGAAGACGAAAACAAGCAGGGATCTTAACAGGTTAAGAAGCGGCAACCCCTGAAGTATTTCGAGAATGGATTCGGGGGGAATAATACCAAGAAGACAAGGTGGTGGTTTCTAGTAAGTCCCTTGGTGGCATTATTACAGTGAAAGAGTAGATTTTGTATAATGGGCTCACGATGTGTTTTTGAACATTTTCCACCAGCTCTCGTAAAAAATCTAATGATAATGATTGCTATTACATACATTCTTACTTCACGTCTCAAATTTATTTGAAGAAGAATACAGTTTACACAAGATCTGTGATGTTGATATATAAGAGAGATTTATTACTCAATAATAATATTCTTTAAATCTCGACTGAGAACATTGATATAATAATAGTAATAGTAATAGTAATTTTAAGTAAAAAATAGATACACCACAAGACAAAAATTTCCTGAAAATGTTTCTATAAATTTAACTGAAAGTTTTTTTCTCGTGTTCATTATATTGTCTTCTTCTTACAACTTGCATTATTTATCTATTTTGAAGTATAACTTTATGCAAATCATTATTTTTCTTTTAGAAATAACTAATTAAGTAAAATTAGAAGTTACAGTAAGTTTATGAAGCATCAGCGTAAAAATACTTATTAGAAGATGACAAAGGAAAATGCTTAACTTGCTCAAAATTTTGGTCTGTTCTAGGAAAGGAATGCTCGAGTTCTTTAAACTTTTTACTACAATTTTTTTAAATACTATTTAAAATCTATAATTTCATTTCATTCTTTCTTAAATATATTTGTACTATAAACGTTCGTTAATTATATTCAAGCCTTTTCAGAAGGTGTTACATATTTTTATACTCATTTTCATTAAAAATAAAGAAATTTTATTAACTAAAAACCGCTCGACATTTCCCATTATATGAAGGAAATGAGTTATGCTCTCATTGAAGCGCCAAACGCCTTTTAATCATTCAAATGATTAAAAATCAAATGTCTTGAGAAAAGATGTAAGATGCAGTTTAGAACAGCTTAAAAGTAGCTTAACCAATCTTTGTGAATAGAAGGTTGCAGATTCTTAGGAGCCCAAACTTTTTTTGTTGAAAAGCATGTTTCTGCAAGATTTTTCTTATAGTTGACTCTCCAACATGAAACGAAGAAGCGAGTGTAAAAGTGTCACATCCGGAAGCCAAAAATCTAGTACATTAAAGAAAAAGAAAATTTCAATTACTGTAAAATTCAATTTTAAAAATACAATTATATTTTCTAAAATATTTGAATGAAAACTATATTTGCGTAATAAATTGTATAATTAATCAAAGGAATCACATTTGAAACAATCATTTGATTTTATGAAATGTTAATTTCATATGTATGTTTACTTGAATTTATTTTATGTTCAACTAAACGTCAACTATCTATCTGATAAAGGAAATAACAAATAATAAAAATATAGAATTGAAAAATAAAGAAAATAATAAACCTTTACAACCTTTATAGTTATTTCTGATCGATTTTTAGGACTTGAAGGTTTTCTTTGACTTATTTGGAGCAGTAGGACAGTTACTTTTTTTATTAATATATTAAAAGATCATAAACTCCTTTCCGTATTCTTATATCAGCCTTATTGTTCGTTATCATATTTTCAGAAGTGTTAAAAATTGCAATCGAAGATTCTTTTTCTAAATGTAAATCACAGTCATTTTTGTTTAGTGGACTAGTTATGAGTGATTGGATAGGAGGTGGCCAAAGAATGGTACTCTTAAACAATATATAACAATTTAAATTTGAATATTATTTTAGATACAAATTTCACTAAACTATATTTCTTGAATTAAATTGATCATTAAAGGGACTCATACTGACTTCAATAAAATCGCGGCCGGCCGCGCAGTACATCACATCGCATTGTTTTGTAAAAACTTTTCGCTTATGTGTCCCTTTCGCACTTTGCAGTCCCGCTATAGAAGCCGTTTCGGGGGAACCCTTTATCTCCTTCGTGCAATCTCGGGACTCGCTGCAATATAAACAATCAGGGCCGCCTTTATCATTTCTGTTCGAGCTTCGTCTTAAAAATATATTTTGTTGTTGTATAATTGCTGTGTTGGTTTTATAATGTCACAATAAGCGTGCAAATGTTTGTGCTCGAAAATAGAACTTGATAAAAGTACTGATTTTTAAGTATGCATGTAAATATATGAGGGGTGTGGTTTTAATCAGAAGAAAATTCCTGATAATTTCCTAGTTTTGTCTCGGTTCGCAAAACATTTTTCACGGTCAATAAAATAAAAAAATTCGAACTCTAAGGCTGAACATTCTTGCACTTGAAATAATAACGTATAAAATGGGAGGTGGTAACACTTTCGAGTTAAACAAGTTTCTTCTTAAGAAAGATTCGCGAGCTCTTACTGACTTGTAATTGCTCTCAGAGATAGCATATTTCTTTAAAATCAATTTTTTGGAAAGATAAACGATTCCTCTAGTTCTCTTTAGACATTTTCGTAACGCGCACAACGTAAATCACTGAGTGACTGAAAACGAACTGAAGCGAATGGTCTGCGCCATTTTTACAGCTGATTGAGGCAGGAAGCACGATTAACCGCAGAGGGTACGGCCCGATTTTTTTATACACTCCTGGGCTGTTGTGGAGTTAATCCGCTGACCCAGCAGCGTCCCTCTTTTCTCCCCTTTAACCACCTTGTCCTCCATAATGGGAACTGTTCTTGTATGACTGTAGTGTACCATTCCAATAAAGAAACATAAGACTACGATAAAAAAAGCACAGAATTGAACCCTCGCAAAGAAGAGCCGACCGATTACTTGGCCTAGTAGGAAAAGGTGGGGATAACGCGACAGAATGAAAAATTCGAGCTCCGGGAGTCAAAACTTTAATACGTTTATGAAAACTTAACTCTCGATATCTTCTAAACTAAAAGAGATTTTTGAATGAAATTTTCAAGAGTAACTATCCTTACCCTAGCGAAGCCTTCGGGACCAAAGAATGAATACAAAAATATAATTACACGGAAAAAAAATTCTTGAGACGAACGAGGGAAATCGAGAATATGTTAAACTCAAAGAAAGTGTATGCTTATATTAGGTGAAAAGTTTAGTTAGTTTAAGTTACCATTTACTTACTTAATATAAATTGCTCTCGTAAAATCAGTAATTTTGACAAAGTTTCTAATTTCGAGAGATTATTATATTCCACATATTATGTATAATATTCTTATCTTTAGATTAGAGAAACATTAAGTTGTCATAGAAATATATTAACTTACAGTAGCCAATTTTTTGCCTGGTATCGAGAAAGTGAATTTCCCTGTATAATCCGCATAAAGCAATTGGAAGTCAAGTTTGTTGTTTTTCTCACGTTTTTTGAAATTTTCATATAGTTACTGCCTACAATCAAAACACTTGTAAATTATTATTGCCGCAACCCAAACTCTATTTAATGTTAACATTCGCGCACATTTTAGGTGGTAGAAAGCGTTTCATTAACCAAAGTAAATCGGAACTGTCACTGCTCCCGATTATAATGTCGCCATTTTATTTCGTTGCTCCGATAATGAACCAGTGCTCTCTCGATAATTCCTTCAGACGCCTATTCTTAATATCTCTATTATAGCTATACTTATTAGAGGTTTGACTATAAGATAGTCCCGTTATATGGAAAATGGTCAAAGATATTCATTTTCATTGATCCAGGGATCTTTCTAAATTCCTTCGTTCATTCTCAGCTTAATGTTTAGCTATAATAAGGAATAATATCCCTGTCGCAGCTCAATTTTTTTACCGTGTATTAATAAATTAATTATGTGTATTCCTATTGAGATTTGTGCTAAGATTTCAGGATGTTGTACAATTGTAAGGGTGAATTCTTTTCTTAAAGACTAAATAAGTTGTTCTGAAAACTAGAAGTTGATTTATTGATTATTATGGGAAATGTGTACATAACTCTACAAGCAAACAACAGCGTCCCTGACAATTTTCGTGGTTTAAATGACCATGTGACATTCTTTTGTTTTTAACTCGACCAACACCTAACTGGCCAAAAATTTTTTTGCTCACTAATAATTTCAAAAAATGTTGTATTTTTTACTCATTTCCTCGCTAAAATGAGGTTTATGATTCGACTTTATTTAAAAAATTTAATAATACATATTTTATGCGATTTTGATAAATATTGCTAGCTACGATGAAATATTATAATAAGTTTATTGGGATGTCATCATAAGTTGTTCAGATTTTTCTGAGTTAATGTTGTTTTGTTACGTTGAATCTAGTCGCGTTGGCTCGTTTCGTCCTAAAACTGCGACGCCCTTGTACATTTGTGTA
>JAWWLR010203191.1:0-15688 GCA_035041075.1 Acraspis erinacei | reverse complement strand
ATTCTAAAATCGGTGCATAATTGCGTTCTAAATGTCATTTTGAACTTCGTTTTCCGATTTCACCCCACTGTGCGACTGCTAAATGTTTCTCTTGACAGCAGCTCACTTTTCCATAAGCATTCATCGCATCTACAGGCGTTCTTGGTGTTTATGTGATATACTAATTATAAAATCATACCAAAAGTTTTTTTTACTTATTTGTCTTGATGGTGTTTTGAGTCTCGTTTTGCAGCCAACTCTAGAGGTAAGCTTGTGCAGAACATTCCTCAGGTTCTCTACACAAAAAATAAATTTTGGATAATAATTTAGTGTGTCGATGGCGATGCATGCATTTTTAATAAGTCTCATGTGGGGAGTTATGAGCCACCATTCTTGGGGAGTTCTGAGCCACACATTGTGAGCCACACAGCAGCGATGTCGCTTTCTGAAGATGAAGAGGAAGAATTCTGCATCATCTGTAAGGGCACAATGCCAAAGGAGTTAAATCGAAACAACACAATACATTGCAACATGTGCGATTGATGTGCGCACTTGAAATGTGCCAACATGACAGCCGGATATAACACTTGTGTTCATTGCGAATCAGAATATTTTTTTTATCTTCTATATACTTCAGATTTTTGTTAATTTTGATTTTCTATAACTTTAATAAGGATAAATCACAAAATATGCTATTGTCTTCCATTTTTGGACATGGCTCACAACTCTCAACCAAAATTACGAATGCCGCTTTCATACCTTTCTGACGATCAGCAATATTTAAAACACGACGATGTTACGAACTGTACAAATATGGGTCCATCTCCGTATTGTTGTTAAAAATTTTGAATAACAAAGTCGGTAAAATTGATTAATTTCTCACTTATTCCAATGCTCCAACATAAACCTTTATAAGTTAGATAACTTTCCTTACTTAATTAGATATAATATATGCAACCGTCTGTGGGCCTAAGGTCATTGTAAGTGCAAACATAAAATCACGTTGAAACTTAAAAGTTACTTATCTTTGAGAACAGTTGTTAGTACACATTTTTGAGGGCAACTGAAATGCAATAATAATAGAGAATAAAATTTGTGCTTTGATTTTTTATATATGTTACCGCTTATATCCGAAATTAGGTTAAACTAGTTTTAGCAAGTTAGAACGCGAAATTACTAGGATCATTTGTCAAAACTAGTTTTATATTCAAAAGGTGAAGTAACTAAGTCCTTTGGTAAAAAAAAAACCCAAGGGATCCGCGTTGTAACCAATCATTCTTCTGGAACCAGTCGCTCAAAAGTACTTCTTAAAGTGTATAACGATAAATAAATCCAGATCTTTTCAAAATAAAATATTTTATTTAAAAAAATTCTCGGATTACAAAATATATTTCAAAAGCGTATGCGACTGCTCAAGATGACAGCCACAGAAAAAGTGAATCTGGTTAGACCCCTGATTGGCCCCATTATCACCAATGTTTAGTCTATGGCGACTATGGGACTCTATCGCTGCAAGTCGGCAGCATTAGTGACGAGATCCGAGAAAAAGGGACCTATTGGATAAAACTAAAATTTTACAGGGCGAGTGATTGAAGCAATCGTAAGGTTTAGGTAGAGGAACGGTGAAGAAGTCCCAGAGGAAAATTCTGAGTATCACTCCTTACAGTTCGACCGTGTTTCCCCATCTGTTCTTCTCCCATTCACGCGCCGTCAATCGACTTTAAGTTATCACGCTTATTGTCCTATGCTGCAGAAATTTCGATTAATAACTTATAAATTGAAGCTAAAAATTAAATTTTCAAATTTGTCACAAATTTGAACTTACCGAGGGCGCGCGTTAGTCGCTCGGTTACGTATTCTTTACATTTGCAATTCTTGAATAAAATTTGATAAAAAAAAATCTTTTTTTAAATCCCAGTATTTGAATGCATCTTCACATTCTGAATTTTCTACGTAATTAAGTATGTATAGTTAAAGATTACATTGTCCAAAGCTATGCAGGCTTTCTGGTACACGTTCTCATTGTGACCCTCACGCTACGAATATTTGTTTTATGAATTACCTTACAATAAAAAGCTACAGTTCTTTCTTCAGGCATTCTTCACTACCTCGCTTTATTAATTTCAAAATTTTACGTATTTTGCGTCATTTGACGTAATATGGAAAATTTTGATTTTTGCATATCAATTTCAAACAAATAATTTTAATATAGGAGTTCTTCCAAAAAGTAGTCTCAATACATTCTGTAGGAATTTTAAAACAAAAATGACAAGTCCTATCAAAAAATGTTTTACATAAATTTTGTAGGAATTTTTAAAAGCTGAAACTCCTTTTTCACTTTTTTCCGCATTTCAAGCCGTTGGCTCAAAATTTTCGATTTTTTATAATATTTTTGGAAAACGAAACCAAAATACCATTTCTTATTTAACATCCTATTGAAAAATAGTTAAAATAAAACTTTTATATATTTTTAATGCTTGAATTCTAGTTTTTTCTATTTTCACGTATCTGACTTCGTTTGGCATAAAACGAAATATTCTATTTTCTAATAACATTTTCGATGGATAAAACCATAACCGTTGGTCAAAAAATGTTGGTTAACAAAATCGTTCTTTCTTTTGAGACTTAAAAAAGTATGCCCAAAGTTCGATTTGATCCGTTAATTTTTTAGAGATATCCTTGTTACGGACGTAAGGACGGTGTCTCAAAACGTGGAGATACGTTCAAAAACTGCGGCGTTAAATTTGATAAAATTCCAATTCTTTTTGATTATAAAGGATTAGAAAGTAATAAATTGTATAAATTTGTATCTCTTTTTTTTAACAACTTTTGTCTATCATTTCTTTTGTGCCTTTTTTCTCACATATGTTTAATTGTTATTTGTTATGTTATTTTTTACGATTAAAACCAAAATTACGCTTATTCTTAAAAAGAGATTTCTAAAAAATTTTAGATGTGTTTTAGGTGCACAATTTTTGCTCACGCTTTTTTTCTAAATGTATGCTTCTTTTTCAAAAATGTAATTAAAAAAAATGTTAATGTTATTTTTGACGCTTTCAGCACAAACCACGCATCCTATGAAAATCAACCTTAGAAAAATGTGTAACCTATGTCGCCTGTCCAAAATCTTACTTTTTAATTTTTTTTAAATAAAGAAAAACTACGCATCCTATCAAAAAGTAAGTAATAATAAATTTGTAGATCATTTTTAGTAGCACCATTTCGATGTATTCGAGTGTATTCATATCTTGCATAGTTATCATGTTTGATTTTTTAAATAAATGTAATTTATGTAAACAATTATGGGAGAGTCGGGTGTTCTGATCCGCGCGGGTGGCTTGAACCAATGCAATTTTTGGGTCTGTTGACATCATTTTGTCAATAGTGTTAAGTTGTTGTTAGAACAATACCTCAATTTTCATAAGGATTTGAAAAGAAAAGACGCACTTGCTATATCTTAGCCAGACGTCTTCCAAAAATTAAAAAGAAAGTTTTTTCTTGATTTTTAAAATAATTAATATTTCACGGGTATAGACTTTCACAGAAAAAACTGGGGCTTCAATCATGTTGCGGCTCAGATGAAAGTTGGTGTCCTTAGGTACTTGAGCTCCAATAGATACCTGCAGAAACCCAAATGGGTTCGTTGAGAGCAGCACATTTGAAAAGAACAGCCTAAAGGCGAATTCACAAACCAACCGCTTGTAAAGTCGGGTTGTTATAGGCTCGATTTTTTAAGTTGTTATTCTACAAATACCCAATTGCATTCTAGAAATAAATAATATTGAAGAATTAGTTCATTATTCGTCATTATTCTTTTGGAATTTCTCTTGGAGAAATTTCTATTGGAATTGAGAAGGGGATTATTTATATTGCTAGTACTTTATTAATATTTTAAAATATTACAATAACCTTGAGTTGTTTTAAATAAAGTAAAGGCAGAGAGACTTCAGAAACATTTATTTATATACAGTCTAATTGGTTATATATTCATACCCTTTATGCTTAAATTAGAAAAAATCAAATCTGGCTGTTGCAACGACCCTACATCACTTCTAATAATATATTTGTACTTTTAAAAAGCAACATATCTAATTAAACATTTTTCCATAACAGAAAAAATATTGCTCAGGAGTCATAAGTACTTTATGAAATGAAAATATACATAGGGTATCTTTTTGAAGCAAAGAAAGAAGTTCAAAAGGGTTAATGTAAGACCCCTTTTTTAATAAATAAATTTTATAGATAATCACCTATTTTTAAATTTGAGCATAAAGAGTAAGTAACCGACCCGTGACCAGCTTGCAGAGCGCCGACAACCCCGCTGGTTACTGCGAGCGCGCTGATTTTGGATTATATAAATATTAAAATTTAATATTTATGATAAATAATGAGTAGAAAAAGCATGCAAAGTAATTTCTTAATCCTAAATTAGAGATTTGAAGTAACGGATGAAAAAATAATTATTTTTTTTGAAAATTTAATGATTATAATAGAAAATTCATCTATTGTTGAGAATTCATTTTTAAACTAAAAGTTAATTTTTTTAACTTGCAAATTTATCTCTTTAAATTTTGGATTGAAAATTATTTTTTATTTAATCGGCAGCTAGAGACAGCGACACCTTTCAAGGGTTCTCTGTTATAAATAAAGTAATATTTTTGCCTGAACCCCATTTATTCCTTTTCAAATTAAATGAATACTTTAAATAAGAATTTTTCAGGAATACGTACCATTTCTCCGTTCTATTTAATAAAATCTAGAAAGCTTTCAACTTTGTTAATTAAGAGGAGTAATGAAATTCGGTTATATTATTCTAAGTCTCTATTTGAAATTAAGATCCGCTCTAGAATTATATTTTGTTATTCTTCAATAATAAATAAGATAATTAGTGATGTGATGTATGAACATATATTACTTTAAATTCAAAATCACTGTTTTGTAATGCAGGTCTTCTTAAAGTTATTAAAAAACGTATGATATAATATTTATCAGTGCAGTCATTAATTATTCTTAATTCATTTTTTGTACTTTTAGTGAATTTATTCTAAGTCGCAATGTCGGAAATAAACAAAAATTTAATTTTAAATCTCGGCAGAGACGTGATTACCCATTTCGACAAATAGAAATGATTTATTTCTCTGAACTCAGCATTCATAACCTCGTTTTCATTAAAATCTAATTTTTTGTGTCTGTCAATCCAATATCTTATTTTAGAAATAGGAAAATTCTATTTGGGCATTTCTCAATCATTATCTATTATAAATATTAAATTATCTATTTTAAATATTAAATCAATTCATTATATCTATTTTAATTGCGGCAATAAATATGATAATTTAATTATCTTCATTAGGCGATGTGTGAATGTTTATAATTATTATAAACAATATACGTTAACATATCGTCAAAATGTACATTTTCCAAACAAAAAATTGTTTCTCCAATCACACGATATTATTATGGACAAATGGATATCACAGTAATATAAATTACACCTTCTAATTATTAAATATATTTGTAATTAACAAATGTTATAAACAAATTGTCCAAATTTGAATTTTTCTGTGGAATTTTTTTTTATAATGTTGCAATACTGTTCAATTCTGTGGAATACAAAATTTTTACAAATGTTACATTTAATGGTTTACTGTAATTGTGATTAACAAATTACATAAAGAAATTTTCTAAATTCGAATTTTTTATTCGAATTTTTTTCTATGCAGTGCTGTTAAAGATTCAGGGATAATAAATTGTTATAAATATTAGCTTTTAATTATTTACCGTAATTGTCATGCCCAAATTACATTAATAAAAGCACTATCTTAGGAATTTCTGTGACCAAAAACTGATTTTTTGATAAACACTCACTGAGAATTGCTGACGGTTTTAGTTATTTTATTCTTCTCACACCGAAAGCAAAAACACAGTTCACTTTTCAAATATAGATTTAGCACTCTCTGCAAGATTTAATATTCTTATTTCTTTCTTCGTGAGCTTCCCGATGGACAGTGTGGAAGCTTTTATTATTTTTGCTCCGTAAATCAAAATCATATTTATTGAGGCTGGCATGTAAGGCCATGGGTACTTGCGGACGGAAATGTCAGCAGTTGCGGAAGCGAGTTCCTCGAATTTCGACGGTTCCAGCTTTTCACCAGATTCTAATTCCTGAAGGATTATCTAAAAACTTTCTATGAGATCTTTATTAACACCCGTGATTTCGCTGACCTGTTTGAGGTTTTGAAAGAATGTCCTTGCAGTTTTTGCCGTCATAGGATGTACCATATACTTGTTTTGGAAAATCTACAATTATCCCTAACTCCGCTCTTTACTCTTTTTTAATTATGGCCTTTCCTGCTTGCAGTAGTGACAATCCGAATTTAAAAATGCTAACATTCTCTGATTTGGATTTTATCTTCTTAAAATCATTTATCTCTTTCGGACTTGCTTTGCAGAGGCAACAAAGAGCGCACGATGATACGTTGGTAATCACTGCTCGCACTTTTCCATCGATCATTGTACAGACTATTTTATGATTGATCACAAAAATTACTCCATTGACTTCAACGTAACTCGAAACAAGATTCTTTCTTTAATTAATATTATTAAATACAGCCAAAGTTTTTTGTGGACTTTCTTTTGCGAATTCAAATCCTATTAGCCTGATAGTTTTTAGTGAAGAATGCTTTTTTGCCAATATATTGTTGATTGTTCACAAGTATCCTGTAAGCGAAGAGCAACCAAGGAAAGCAAAAACGGATCGCATCGGAGTTCCGTTCATTCAGAGAAGTTCCGACAGCTACATAAGCGCTTTTTTTATCTACGGTAATTTCAGTTTTCTTTGGGTAGCAGTTTTCTTTGGCGACTAAAATCTCGTTGTATAAGTGGGGTAAATATCCGCATTGTGAGGTCTAGCAGTTCTGCGTATTGTTTCAGACTGAGATTTGGAGAACTTAGAATCCAAAATTTGTGCTAGACCTTCATCCCTCGTAAGTGGTGAAGGGTGATTACCAGAACATTGTGATTGCGACTGACCCTGCTGATCATGACATGAGAGTGTGACAGTTGAATTCGATCTCCCTAAAATGTTTGCAACTGCAATATGTTTGGAGCTTCCTGAAAAATCTGAGATATTGTATTCAACTTTGTTCAAAAATCCAGATGGGTCCAGAACTTTGTCTACTCTTATTTTCTTCGTTCGAATAGACAAATCCTGGAATTTGTTTGCACTCTTTTATACATACTTCAGACTAACAATAGATGTATGTGGAATTTCAAAATAAGAATTTAACCAACATTCGTTTTGCTTCAAAAATTGTTCATTAATGTATAAATCTAACCTCCACCTGCTTTTGAAATTCGGTATAAACAATTAAGTTAATTTTGAGTTTAAGGATTCAAGGTCTTTTGTACTCAAATTGCACTTACTTTTGACAAAATCGGAGAATAAGATTCTGTCGGGCATGGGCAGCAAACTTCCAACTCGTTAAATCGTTTGTTAATCGGTTAAGATATAAAAAAAATTTCTTATCACTTATAACATTTAAAATAAATATGTACACAAAATTTGTATTGATTGCTAATAATTGGCAACATTCTTCAGCAATTCATAGTGAGTGCTTGTCAAAAAATCAGTTTTTTCACAGAAATTGCTATTATTGTGCTTTTATTAAAGTATTTTAGGCATAATAGTTACAGTAAACAATTAAAAGGTAACATTTATAACAATTTATTATCCATGAATTTTTACCAGTACTATATGATCGAGAAAAAAAAATTCGAATAAAAATCTATATTTGAAGAATTTGTTTACATAATTTGTTAATAGCAATAACAGCAAACAATTGAAAGGTAACAATTATAAAAATTTTGTAACCCTCAGAGTTTAATAGCACTGTATTTCAAAGAAAAAAACTCAAATCAAAAATTCATATTGAAAGAATTTGTTTATGTAATTTGTTAATAACAATTATAGTAAACAATGAAATGTAACATTTGTAACCATTTTGTATTCCACAGACTGTCATAGTATTGTGTGATTATGAAAAAAAATTCGACAGAAAAATTCAAATTTGGACAATTTGTTTATATCATTTGTTAATATCAATCACAGTTAATAATTAGAAGGTGTAATTTATAGCACTGTGATATCCGTTTGTCCATAATAGTATCGTGTGATTCAAAAAAAGATTTTTCTTCGGAAAATGTACATTTTGACGATATGTTTACGTATTTTATTTATAAAAATTATAAAACTTCATTTTTAAACTTTGCGCTGATAAAAAAGGATAAACTACATATTTGCTTATAAAATTTGTTTAATAGAAATTTGTTTTTGATCAAACAAATTATTTACATTCGGTGAATATTTTTGCAGGCATTTTCGACGATTTGTAGTATAGTTTCGTTGTTTGCACTTCAATAAAAAATAATAATTTGAAATTTCCTATTTTTCCACCATGTTTATTAACACAGCAATTTTTTAAACAAGAAATGAAAAATTGCTTTCCTTACCTCTGTCGAGAATTTAATGCTAAGTATGCAATAAAAACACTTAAAATCAGGTAGACAGTACGACCTCTGGACAAATTTGACAGCGTAAATCAATTTCTGGACCACTGTGCGACGCGGCGGCATGTGTTAAGATTTTAATTTCTAAAAATAAAAAATTAAGGATTTATTTCGTCCGGATATAGAAGCATTTGAGGGTTTGACTTTCCCTGTAGGGTCGAGCATTAATATTTAATTACTAAATCATTAAAGTTGAGGTAAAAGATTCGTTGCATTCTTGAGTAGAAAAATTTAATTATTTATTATCAAACCAATTTTTTAACTTTTACAATGTCTGAGAATGTTTCTACAACCTTTTGTATTTTCACACTTTTTCAGTAGAATAAACTGTATGCAATTGATAGCGTTAAAGAGAAGTGATTTTTGAATAAAATTGACATATTTGGACAGTTTTACCTCAGAACCTGTTAATTAGACAAATTTAAAATTTGTACATAGTGTATAACAAGGTAAGATCTTTCAAGGGCGAAAAAAAATATTCCAATTGAACAAGTTATGATATCCGCAAGCTACCTTCCAAGTTTTCAGAGCGGGGAACATGAATGGCGACACATTGGAAGGGTTGGTTTCGGGCATGTATGCACTTTTTGTAAAAAGTATCTTTATTCTTTCAACGTGGCCGTATATTAAGTATTTCAAAATTCCTCTTGAGTGAGCAGTGGGGACCTACTGGAATAGCATCCACTTCTTCTCCGCTCAGTTCGATAATCGTTTGACTTTGCATGTTTATTTTCACACGTTTTTTCTTGTGACCAAAATATTTATAAATTCCAACCAGAACATCATACGTTTTTAAAATGGCGAAGACATCAGCATCGGATGTTGATAACACGATTTGTTCTTCAGTTGGCACAGGCCCATAGTTATTATTCCCTGCTTTTATTTTAATTGATTGATCGGCAGGAAAAGTGTATCTTCGTAGTTCGAATATCCGGTGTGAATTCATATAGTGAATAAGCCGAATAAATCTAAGTTGTTCAAGTCCACATCCCTTTCCGTCTGGAGAAGGAAGCCTTGTAGGTGGAACTATAGACTTGAAAGAAGGATCGGCCCCTGCATGAGGAGAACGGGACCTAGAACGAAGAAGCCGCTCGGCAGGAGGAAGAGGACTCTCAGTTAAATTATTTATGTTCTCTACTCTAAAATTCCTTATAATATAGCGGGTGGCTCCTACTGGGATATCATTCACTTCTTCTGGGTTTAATTCTGTAATTGTGTGGCTTTCCATGTTTATTTTCACACGTTTGAACATACGATTAATATATTTATATATTCCAGCCAGAACATTATAAGTCTCCAATATGGCAAAAACGTCACCATTTGATGTTAATAATACAATCTGTTCTTCGGTTGGCACAGGTCTATATCTAGCAAATCCTGGTATTATTATTTTAATTGATTTATCGGCAGGAAAAGTGTATCTTCGAAGCTCTAATATCCGGTGCGAATTCGAATTGGGTATAAGTCGAATAAATCTAAGGTTTTCAATTCCACATCCATAGCCGTCAGGAGAAGGAAGCTTTGTAGGTGAAACTATAATTCTGGAAGGAGGATGAGCATTTTCCGAAGGAGATCTGGACCTTGCATGAAGAGGAGTTTCAGCAGAAGGAGCTGACCTCGCAGGTGAATGATTTTTGGTATAAGAAGAATACCCGCTACGAGGAACAACAGGAACACCAGGAATGGGTTCGCCATTAGGTAAACATTCGAATTGTAAAGTTAACACTGAAAACAGAAATTTATTTACTTCTAGAGGGAGTTTAGTCGATTTCCTAGAGAGTACGGATATATTAAACCGAAAGATCTATTTGTGATGGATACGAATTTTACACGGTAATTAAAGTTACGTGATACTTTTGAACTCGTCGGTTTCCACGCTTCTTTCCACGCTTTAGGACTGCTTGCGGCAGATGTCTGTAGTCCGTCTGTAGCCTGTAGACCCGGTAACTTCCGAAAAGATGTTCATGTTGGATTGAGCTTTGGCACATTTTGAAACCCAAATAGGAAGAGCTAGTTGTTTTTAACCAATAATAGTTCTGTTTTTATCCATCGAAGATACTTTTTTGTACCACACGCAAGAAATTTTCGATCTGCGAGGCATGTAATGCGTGCGGGAAGTGACCAGTTCCAAAGCCGTGGTCAAAAGCAGTTATAAGAATACTTATTCTAGCTTCTGCGCGTGCGCCCCTTGAGCAAGATTAACTTTTTCCAGGTGATGCGCGTGCGCATCACCAAACCAGACCATCTAGACTCTACTGTCGTACAAGCTAAAAAGATAAATAAGTGACATTGCTGCTTAGGTCGCCTTATTCAGTGCCAAGTTTAAGAGAATAAGCCTAAGCGGCAATGTCACTTATGTATCTATTTAGTTTGTATGGTAGTCTAGTCTGGCGCAGATCAGATGGTCTAGGGTGGGGCTGACAGGACTCGAACGTTACTGCACACCATTATAATTAAAAAGTTGTAATCTTCAAACTTTTTCTTTAGTTTTAATCCACACTATTGCTATACTCTAATGATATAAAAAATAAGTATTAAAAAAAAATAAATTATAAATTGATTGCGAGTATTGTGTCTCTAAGTGTTAATTGGTTCTGCTTAGAATGAATACACATATTACATTTTTACATTCTCCTCCAGAAAAGGTATTAGACTTGTGTAAAATCTGACCCTTACGTTTTTTGTCAAATGTCCACATTTTGAGACCCTCTGAATCCAAAAAACAGGTTTTTATGAATGTTTCTATCTGTTTGTCTGTCTCTACATGACTTTTTTTTGATAAAAACAAAATTACCGGAGTTATAGCATTTACAAAATTGCAAAAAATCATCAAAAATGTACATTTTAAGAGAAACAACGCATGATATGAAAAAAACTCAAAGAAGGAAACACGTTCCATTTTGAACAGCCTATAAGGTTATTTCAACAACTTTTGGAATTTTCATAAAAAATCGAAAATTCAAATTTTGACAGCATAAAAAAATCATGACAGGAATCTGAAGTTAAGTTGGTGGCCTAGGGGCGGTCAAAATTGCGAGCGAAAAGAGCCGCAAGTGAAAATTTCTATCTCTACGGAGTTTCGAAACTACACCGAAACCTAAATCTATCACCTAGCGGTCGGAAGTATTAACCATTTCTCTATACCTACAGAATTGAAAGTCAATTAAAAAACCATCCTCATAAGCCACAACTCAAAAAAGTTTTAAAAATAATGTATTATCTCTTTTTCCTTATTAAGGTTTTTTCTCACTATGCGGCATGATGTATATGTGACTGTCCGCGAGAAAAGGGACCTGATGCGGAAAAATCCATGTTTATTTTTTTGCGCTAATCTATAGTTTTTGAGTTACTCTTTCATTTCCAATAATCATAATTTGTTTAAGATCATTATTTGTCTTGTTATTGAGCTACAAACAGAGGCATAATAAGCGTACGCGAAGACGAAACGAGAGGCTTCCGAAAACCAGCCCCACCACTCACCACTACTGAGGAAAGATGGAGCGCACCGATTAGAGCGGAGCTCTTGCATATGGCGCCTTAAGGTGTAGTGGGAAGTAGAGGGGGTTCCTGTCGTTGACGCATTCCCACTGCTCAAATGCTGATTTGCAGAGTTTACTATAATCGCCCGTCCTGTGAAATTTATCTTTGACGCACTAGGTCCCTTTTCTCGCGGACGACATATGTTAAATAACTTGAAGGTTAAAGGGAATATAAATCAAATGATTTTTAAATAAATAATTTTAATCGATTACAATTTTTTGGGTTTCTTAACATAAGCGCCAACATTATCATACAACAAACATTTTTTTATAAATATTTTTTGTCAAAAATTTTTTTCTAATCAATTTTTATTCCAAGAATTTTTTTCAAAACATTTTTGTTTAAACATTTTTCTCGAATAATTTTTTTTCAAAACATTTTTAAAAATTGTTTTTTTTTCATCCATTTTTTTATACCTACTTTGAATAATTTTTCTTCGACTAACTTTTTGATTTCGAGGTGGCTTGGACTAGTTTACACCGATTAAGAATTATATCAAATCGAATTTTTATGAAAAAAAGTTATTTTTAATAGTGTTTATTTCTTATTTTGCAGAATTTTAGAGACCCTGACATTTTTTAAAAAGCGTTAAAAAATGTGTAGGTTTGATACTTAAAAATTGGTATGCATGGATTGTGGACCAGTCTCAGATCTGGGCCAAAGTAGACTATAAAGACAATAAGAGAAAAAATTATTTATTTAATAGTGTTAATTTCTTATTTTTTATAATTTTAGACACCCTGATAGTTTTCAAAAAGTGTGAAGAAAATTTGGCTGATTGACATTTAGAATTGTTTATGATATGGATTGTGGACCAGTCCCAGATCTGGGCCAGACTAGACTGCCCAGAAAATGAGAAAAAAATTGATCTTAAAATGTGATTATTTCTTATTTTTTATAACTCAACTCTCCAGAAATTCCCACAAATTTGGGAGATGTAGCAATTTTCCATAAATCTCAGGAAATTTTGGTTATGTAGCAGTTTTACGGAATTTTTCAATTTTTTTTCAAATCTTTGAATACCTTACATTTTTTAACATTTTATTATCTTATAAATTCACCGGACATTTTAGATAATTTTTTTAATTTTAGCATAATTAAATTGAATGCTATTGGTCTATTTTTTTATTTTTTAGTAAGCAAATTCACAGTTTTTATATTTTTCAAAGGTTGCCATTTTCAAAATAATAGGTTAAACTTTTGCTTACGAATTCGACAACAAACATCTTCACGTTAATTTTTTGGGATAATATTTTCCAAATTGAGGACAATTCTTGATTTTTTTAAAGTATTTATAAACGTATTGTGAGAATGGCTGTTTTTCAACGAATCAGCTGATAATTTGTTTTGTGATCAATCTTTTATTGAAATTTTTTTATATTGAAAATAATTACAATCACATTCACATTTGAGCTTGTGTGAAATTGCTTCATGTACATTAAATTCGTAAGAATCCTGATTTGCATAAAGCATACAAATAGTTTTCCTAAAATGATACCTTATGATATTATTATATTCACCTATAGAATCGAGAATAGTGGCCAAGGATAAGGCCAGAGTACAGAAAATCCTCATCTTTTCTAATTAGGCAAACGAATAAATAATATATTGTTTCAGAAGATTATTAAAAATGAAACTAATGAAAATGAATATTCTTTTGCTTGATCGGCATATATAATCTGTATTAAAGGAATTATTTCTTATCTTAAAAGCGTCAAGGTTGTCTTCCGAGATATTTACATTTGCTAAGATTCGCAACCATATATGTCGAATTATTATTACTAAAAATATTATAATTCTGGAAATCTAGCTTATTTTGTTTTCACGTTTGTTTTGTCTTGTTACAAGAACTTGTTCAGTTTAATCCATTAATTTATTTATCACAATCAAATAAATAAAGTAAATTATTCTGTAATGAAAATTTCCATTTACCGAAAGTGAATATATTAATATTATTCGTTTTGGAGGCAATAAAAATAAATAAAAAATGTATAGGTAGCAGAAATACAAAAAGTATGCTTCTTGTAACTTTTAAATTAAGCAACAAACTAAGGAAGTTTTTGAATTGGTCGCGACCGACCTTTGTGCAATTTAATTCGACGATGTTAAAATGTTGAAGACTTAAAAATGAAATATAGCCAATTTTACAGACTTGCAATTTAAAACTTTTAAATTATAAATATGTACGATCAATATTTCTACCATTTGGTAAAATAAAAAATAAAAAATCTTTAATTATAATGATTTTTAAATGAAAATAATAAACTTTTGATAAGTCAAATGTCAAGATTTGAATTGTAAATCTTCTAAAATGAAACACTTTAGAATCCACATCATCAATATTATAGAATGTTTTATCTTTAAACTTAAGAGTTGCATAATTTTTAATACCAAATTTTGATATATCAAAAACCTTGCTTCAATTATAAAAAAATGAAAATATTCAATTACAAACATTTAACATCCATATTTGTACAATATGTAAGAGTTAAAATTGAAAAATGTTTAATATCAATAGTTCATTAATAAAAATGATCATGTTTAGATGATTGTGTCGATAAAAGATTGTATTTTTTATTCTGAATCTTCCAAATTAAAGAAATTTGAAATCTACTTTTAAATATTAATTTGAAAAATCAAATCATATTTCTACAATTTTGAATAATAATAATTTAAAACGCTTTAATTTTAAAGATGTATAAATACAACATTTTTAACTTTTGTGATCTTGACAATCTAAATTTAAGTATTTAATGTTAAATTGTCCAGATTGAACAAACTTTAAATCTAGATCATAAAGAATTACAAAAAACTTTATTGGTATTATTAAAACTTACACAGTTTTTAATTGTAAATTTTCTACCATGTAAACTCTATAATTGTAAGGATTTACCATCCATATTTCTACAATCGTAAAAAATTCCAATTAAAAGCGCTTCAAATTTCAAATATTTATAAATGAAAATTCTTAACTTTTGACGATTTTTAAGATCAGAAGTCATGTTTTAAAGTAAAGACAATTTCACATTAAAGATGTATAAACATTTTTTTTACGATTTTGGCCATTCAAATTCAACTTTTCAGTGCCTTTGTTGCATACCTGTATGTACATTTTTTGGTGACGAAATGCAATATGCACTAAAAATTGAATGCAATATTACGTCCAAGCAATATACCGTGAATCCATATCCCTAGTCGCTCAACTGGATTGCAATTGACGAAGATTGCAACTTGAACACGAGCAAATAAATCAATAAACCCCATTTTAGAATGAAAATTAATGCGAAATGTAGAAAATTTCGCATTTTGGACCAAACGGATCGCGAAGCACGTGATACGTGACGATAAAACGTTCATTAAAGTAGAAGGTGCTTTAAGAAAAGAGTTTTAACAAAAACCTTTAGTTTCAAAAAGTCTGTACAAAAATATGAAACAGTAAAAAGACTTAAATTTTCGAGTGAAGCGATCTGCGCGCGATGAGAATGACCTTGCGCAACTGGCAGATTTTTAAATATAATTTGAAATATTTATTTTCAAATACTACGATTATTAACTTGTTGTAAGATGATGAGGCACAGTTGATGCATGTAAGAACATGGTC
>JAWWLR010203109.1:0-15713 GCA_035041075.1 Acraspis erinacei | reverse complement strand
GAAAAACGAAAAAAAGTATCGTTTCTTGAAAACAGCGTTACATCCATTTTTTGAACAGCCTCTTATCGATCTTCAGATTTAACCATGCTGAGATTATCCCGGAAAATTGTTACCAGAATCACTTTTTACCCTCAGTTTTTTCTGTGCATCTTTCCTTCTCAAGATTTTCTTTTTTCCTCTTTTACGAGACTGACCTGGTATAAATGCTTTAATTGGAATCCTATCAAATGGCAGATTTTTCCAAATCACAAAAGCGTCAATATTAATCAAGGCAAGGTATAAAGAGGGAAAATCGTCCTTAGCGTTTTTATTTTTACTGTCCGTATTTCGAGAACCAGGTTAACTGAATCTTAGCAGTTTGCAGATATAGCTTCCGGACAGGGATAATATATTATTTAGAAGTCTTCTAGTTCTGCTATCGGATACACGATATTCATCTTAGTGCATATCCTTGCATCTCTCAAATAATCTTCAAATTATTTGATGTGAAGGTAAAAGAAAGAAAGAATCCTAATGTAATGTGATCAAATATTATTTATTTGATGGAATTTATTGTATTTTCAATGCAATTGTGGAAAATATTTGATAAGGTAGTTTCACTTTAGACTGTATCTTGGGAATAAAATAAAATCGATTTCGCTTGCAGTGCATTCTTTTTTATAATGTAATCTTTGGCCTGTAAAGGCTGTACCTTTTTCATGTAATTTTGTCTAAAATAGCCTAAGCGAATTCTATTGCATTAATAAAGTTTAGTTATATTAAATCTAGTCGATCTTTTAATGATGAAATTGTCAAAAACTATCTCTGGATCTTTATAATTCCAGTTTTTGTAATGACGTCTTACTAATTATTCGTTGAAAAAAAGTTTTAATATTATTTTCTGACGAAGCAATATATGTAAGAACTTTTTCAGATTGAAAAGCGGCAAGGCGATCAAGTTTTTGCCTAATAAGCCAAAGTTGCAAAGATTTGATTAATTCTATAAGGTTTTAGTAAATGCTACTAATTACTCTAGATTTCTTAATTATCAGTACCTTTGATATTCATTTCTTTCATGTTCATCCACTCATTTTAAAGAGAAAATTAAATAATTTTCTCCGTAATTTCTGAATTGGTAACTTAATTTGCTTAACATTCAAGTGTAGCCTAAAAAAGGAAGTTTTAATTTTTTGTGATAATGGCTCTTTGTGAGGATCCCAGAAGAATTAGATATATTTTCATCTGATCAGACAAAGTTTAGGGCTGCTTAACATTAGCTCCGAAAAATGATAATCAAGTTTTTTGAAGTATGCAAGTCGTAAATATGACGAATGTGTATTTTTTGTCACAGATCATTCTGAATGGTCGAATTAAAAAGCTTCGTGTATTTTTAATCAAGTATTATCATCTACATAAGATATTTTTTTCACATTTTATTGCGAATGAAAATTTAAGAAATTTAAATGAGATTAAGGTCAAATTTAAAATCCTGTTTAACGTCCTATTGCAATACGAAAAAAGATAAAAAAATTTCATGAAAAATAAAAGAAAAACTTCTTTTTTTGAACAAAAATAAAAAAGTGGAAAGAAAAATTAAAAGGCTACCAACGTCATCGTCGTCCGAACGCTCGATTCAGTTTTTTGTTAATTGTTTAAACAACTTGTGTTTAAATGTACATTTTTAGAATAAGGCAGAAATATGTATTTTTTGGCCTTCAATTTTGGAACCTAACCTAGTTAGCTTAATTCGAAACTCTTATAGTCCGCAGTTATGAGAGCAAGAGCTCCTTAAGGGGTAAGGGTCATACATTTTCGAGAGTGATGGAAAAGGAGCTAGATAGGGTAGACGTACAACTTTTGGCAGAATGAACGAATATAAAGAAATACAAGGAAATAGTCCAAGATCCATCGGGCTCGATGTATTAAGCACAAGAGTCGAATCCTTCGTAAAAAATATTGGCGTCCGTGTGTGGGCTCAGGTGTCCGCTAATCAGCAACTCTGTGATTCCCCTGTCATAAGGGTGTAGGGTGAGCGTGTAAACCCGTGTCCTCAGTAGTCGGCACCACCAATCATTCCTACCATAAGTGTGTGTGAGTGAGCCGAGGTCCCCGCTAGTTGGCAATACTAGGGTTCCCCTACAATGAGTGTGTAGTGTGAGTATGTGTGTATGGAAGCTCAAGTCCCCGTTAACCGGCAACACTTGGGTTCCACTACAATGAACTGTGGTGTGTGTGTTTGTGTAAGCCCAGGTCCCCGCTAATCGGCAACACTAGGGTCCTCCCCCCTGTGGGGGGAGGAATTGAAATAAGAACAAATATCCCTAAAGCTACGTTAATTCACAAGTTTAAAAAGGCATTGTGTGAAAAACCGTAAATCCTTATTTATTTTTTGAAAAAAAATTAGGTCGGACGATGAAAATGCGTTTCGGGGTTATAGCGGGTTTTATGGTAGGCGTACCAGCAATGTGAATGCAGGAAGTGCTCGGATTGGCGAGCAATGGTTTCTGTGAGGCTGCTGCTGGGAGAAAACTGGAGTGTGCTGCTCTACGCTGTGACCTTGCACGTCAATAGCGGGCCGTTGTCCCAATTTGTATCTCCGTCCCTTGCTCGATTTCAATCGTTGGGTCACTGGGTATTTGAACCTTTGATCGTTGAAACTCGAATGTTCGAGATGATCGTCGAAGCTCGAATTGTAGATGGCCATCTAATGGTCAATCAATGAATGATCGTGATAGTCGATCGATGAATGGTCCCGGTGGGAAAATCGATGAATGCTGCTAGAGTTTTTTTTTAATGGGTTTGAGGGCCAATATTCTAAAGAAACACCCAAGGAAAGTAGGTAGTGTCATATTCACCCGGTGCGCCGACAAGAGCTTTGGTGGCTCGATAAACTGTAGGATTTTTGAAGAAGGGTTGTAGTCAATTAAAGGCCTCATAAGCCTTATTGTGGGTGACTTGTATTTGCATTGGTCAAGTGAGTCCTCTGTCAAAAATGACGTGGAGATATTTGCGGTTCTTCAACGTATTGGACCGTGATAATTTTCTCATCAACAGGGATGTCGTAACAAAACAAGTTGAAGAGAGCGGGAGAGAGTTTGGATCCCTGAGGGACGCCGGACTTCACAACTTGAGATTCCGATAGGAATTTTCCAATACGAATTCTAAAGCTCCTGTTAGAGAGCCTGGAAAAAGTTTTTTTTTTGAGACAAAATCATCGAGTTGATTGAAGTGGCTTTTTTCAATGTTTAAACAGCTGCCCAGGTCATAAGTAGATCGAATTAAGCATCATTTAAAAGAAGAAGTTTCGAGATCATATTTTAGATGAAGGTAATCGTTTTTAGATTTTGCGGGAGGTGAGAGTGCAGGGGTGCCCGACAACTCCAGGAGCACTGGGAGGTGGTCAGAACTTAGTTCAGAAAGAGTCCACGGCTCTTTGTCGATCCCGATATTCTTGGTTAGGAAGATGTCTAGGATGCCACGTTGGTGCTTAAAAGAGCTAGGAAATTGGGTGGATTCTATGTGGATGTCAGTAGGTAGATTATGGCGAGTGACGGTTCTGAGTGTTATATCTGGGTGTTATTTTTTAGACAGTCCCAAGCCCTCTGTCAGAAATCACAGTTGGGGTATCAGTGTTGAAGAGATCAGATATTTCGGAGAGTTTATTGATATTTGGTGGGGTGTAAAGTGAAAGAATGCGAAGAGGACCAGTCAAGATGAATTTCAAATACAGTTATTTTGCAAAGAGAAGAGTGTTTGCTGATGACTGAATGGCGGGTGGTATTACGAACTGAAAACACCACACCACCGCCTTTGTAGAAAGAAGAGTCTTTGCTATAGAAGGAAAAGTCAAGAATATAGAGTTTCTTCATAGAATTAAGATAAGTTTCGGCGTTTGGTAATGGAGATGCCGTTAGCATTCGATGTACGAATAGTTAGTTTATCTTTATTAACGTCCTGAGTTTGGGATCTGGAAGGCAGCTGTGAAGGTGGAGAGGATATCACGAACCGTAAGCACTGATGCATATGCCCGAGTCGCTGTAAGGCCCGCGGTAAGTGGATAGGACGTGGTGGGGGGTGGTTGATGGTGTTGCTGCGGGTATATTCCAAAGGAGCGCGAGCTACCTGGGATCCTTCCACTTCGAGTGGGACCCTTACCCCTCACACCTCTCGCGCGCTTAGTCGTCAGGTCTGCCGGGGCTTCTAGCCAATTGTCGCTAATGACCCTAAATCACCTCTGATTAACGTTTCAATTTATTTGCCAAAATTTTTTAAAAAACTGATGGAAGTTATTTATAAGTCATTTTTAGGAAGCTATGGGCTGTAACGAGTCCAGGAGCATGCGATTTCTCATCGACAGAGAAAAATTAGACTCCAGCAATAAATATATAGAAAGTTCTTGAATACAAGTATTCCAATGATTTGGAGTACGCCTTCAAATAAACTGAATATATCAAAGTTCATTCATTCCCTAAAAGCTTCCAGATACATATTTGGCAATTTTATAAGTAATTTAAAACGTTTTTAAATATTCTCTTAAAATAATTATTAAAAATGAAAAATAATTTTCAATTTCCTTGGTAATCTTAACATAATTTGTTATTCTTTTAAATCCTCTTACGATTCTTATAAAGCTTCTAAATTTTTGGTTTGAAATCTGCAAGAATCTAAATTGAGTTTTGCATTAGACTTTGGCTATTTGCACTGAAATTTCGGTACGAATAGCCAAATTTTGTGGGGGGGGGGGGCACACTTGGTTTAAATTATTTGAAATAATTTTAAGCTTTAAAGTAAATTTGAATCTTTTAAAAAACTTCTAAATATCTCTTAAAATTACGTAATTTTTTTTTACAAACAATAAGTTGTCAATTGCTATTTATACATCAAAGTTTAAAAATCTCACTTACAAGAATAAAAAATTTTCAAATCAGACATTTACATTGTTTTAATAATTAAGACTTTCAAACTGAAACCGTTTAATTTTTTACGTTAAAAACTAGATATTCTTAATTTCTGAATGGATTTAGAATCGTTTTGTAAATCTATTATCGTTAACTTTCTAATACTTAAAAGAAAAATGTACATTTAAAAATAAAAATGAACGTCTTTTAGGTTTTTTAGTATTACAAAGTTAAAGATAATTGATTTACAAACAGATTCTAAATGTGTTCAAAATTACGTATATCTAGATTTTAACGTAAAAAATTAAACGGTTTTAGTTTGAAAGTCTGAATGATAAAAGAAATGTAAACTTCGGATTTGAAAAATATTTTTTTTGTAAGTGAAATTATTAAACTTTGATGTATAAATAACAATTGAACACTTATTATTTGTAAAAAAATAAGTAATTTTAAGAGATATTTAGAAGTTTTTAAAACCTAAGAATTTAATTTTAAGCTTGAGATGTTTTCAAATAATTTAAACAAAGTGTCTGTCCCCACAAAATTCGGCTATTCGTACCGAAATTTTGGTGCAAATAACCAAAGTTTAATGCAAAACACAATTTAGATTCTTGCAGATTTCAAACAAAAAATTTATAAGCTTTTTGAGAATCGTAAAAGGTTTTAAAAGAATAACAAATTATGTTAAGATTCCCAAGTAAATTGAAAATTATTTCTCATGGTGAATAATTATTTTAAGCGAATATTTAAAAAGGTTTTAAAAGATTTATAAAATTTCCAAATAAGTATCTGGAAGCTTTTAAGAAATGAATAAACTTTGATATGTTCAGTTTTTTAAAGGCGTATTCCAAATCATTAGAATACTTGTACTCAAGGACTTTCCATAACTTGTATTGATTTAATCTAATTTTTGTCTGTCGATGAGAAATGTCATACTCCTGGACTCTTGACAGACCATAGATTCCCAAAAATTAGTTTTAAATAATACATTGGAACGGTAATTGGACGTGATTTAGGGTCATTATTGACAATAGGCCCTGCGCCCCGGCAGACCCGTCGACTAAGCGCGCCGAGAGAGGTGTGAGGGGTAAGGGTCCCACTGGGCGGGGAAGGATCCCAGGCAGCTCGCTCTCCTTTGGGATACACCTCACTCAACTCCCAAAATAAGAACGGTTTTCGGGATGTCTTGCAAGTAGCTTTGATCGTCCATCAGAGGGATCCAAACGTAAATAGTCAGTGGCGTGGATAGAGCTTCACGAGAGCGTTATAAACATTATTGTGTCGATTCTCAGAATTAAAGTTTCTACTATACAAGCAAAATCAAACAATTTCCATGCAAATCAATAATAACCCCCGTAAATATTGGTATTCTAGACTGCAATTATGTTACGTTTATCTTTTTGTTCTTCTTTTCTCTTTTATTTGTGAATCTATAGTATGCAAGCAATCGAGAAAAAAAGAGAGAGAAAGAGAAATGGGCGAAAGAAATAACGAGATAAGGATCTGTATGATATTATTATATTCATCACATATTAAATAGTAATTATTCATCCCACGCACGATAAACTGTTTTCAATACTGAACGAAGCAGACATCTGTGGTTCAGCGCTATAGGTGACAACAATTTACGACAGAATAGTGCACTAATCCAAATAGTTCAACCGTAAAACAAAAGCACCACAGTTCATAGCAGACTATCGTTAAATGATGAGAGAACGCATATATATCTAGCATGCGCAGTACAGTAAGTACTGGGGCAATTTGAATAGCCAATGGGAAGTTTCGAGAACTCTCATCGAAATCCTGATCTCGTCCAATCCCTTGTCGATCTCATGATTGAGATTTTATATGACTATCGTCTCGACTTCGAGACGAGACGATAGCGAGACTTCTCTAGAACTCTCGTGAAGCTCTAGGCGTGGAACCTATTAGGCACCAGACGCACGTTAGTTACCGTTGACTGCCCCTTTGTCGCTACGCTGCTAGATGGTTCAGCAACCGACTCTCGACCCTTATCATTACTTTACATGAAACATTAAAAATAGATTACAGATTGGTACAAATAGACTAATCAATGTATTCTGATGACGTATTACATGGCCCGCAAAGTGATATGCGTATCTTTTTCTCTTCGATTGATAAACTTTTTCGACTTTCTTCATTTTTAAACAGCCCAGTGGGCACACAATTTGGCAACGTCTTTACGACATCGGTACGACAACTTTACGATATCCTCTGTCCATGTCGTTACGGTGTACGATCGTTACGTCTTTATGATATCGTAAAGACACCTTAAGGACATGGACATAAAGAATGTCGTAAAGTTGTCGTAACGATGAAGTAAAGACATCGCCAAATTTTGTGCGCACTGGGAGTAGTTTTTTCAATAAATATTAGTGATATGTAATATTTATAAACAGAACCAGGTTCATCTTTCTCTTATGAATCTAATGAGAAGAAAAACTAATTTTCCATAAAAATATCAATTGTGCATCTTTTTAGTTTGGATTTATGAATTTTTTATTGATTTTTATTGATTAATGAAATTCAGGCATGTAATTTTTGATTTATGAAAAAATATAAAAAATCTTATTTTTTTTTAAAAACAAGTTCTATAGAAAAGGAAGAAAAAGCTTATTGAAATCTCGAAAATAAATATTAAAATATCTGTCTAGAGGATTATATACAATACCTATAATATTATAACTATTCTTTGAAAATGCTTAGAAAAAAATGGTCAAGTTTTATGAGCAAACAAAAATGCCTAAAATAGAATAAACATTAATATAATATTAAAAGGCAAAAGTTATGGGAAATTTCATTCCCTATTTTTTTATATTATAGTCAGGGCGATACAAAATTAGAGATTGACCACTCTCAGAGAGGACAAAAAAGTCCGCGATAAATTCATGAAACTCGCAATGCAAGCTTGGGAATATGGTATTGAGAAGGTTAGGGTAAGGGTCGTTCAGCCATAAAAATTTTCAATTGTCTAAAATATTACCAAAGAGTGTTGGGGTAAATTACACGGAGAGAAGAAAACCAGAGCGGGTGTAGTTTTCACCGTAACCGTTGCTGGGTTGACCGCAAGAGCTCTGCAGAAAAATCATGTTGTGGCTGGACAGAGACGGTTACGGTTGAAGACGGAAATGTTATTGCGACACCGGAACCGTGACTGCTCGCCACTGTAATAGATTCTGCAGCAGCTGTTCCGCCTGTGGCAGTAACAGTTACGGCACGATTCCCGAACCGTCGTGGTTACCGCCGCAATGAGGCTGGATGTCGCTGAAGTGAAGGATATCAGCTGATCGTCGTATACACGAATCTTTTTGCTTCGCTTAAACACATTTCGGTTTTATTTTCGGGTTACTTTTATGTAATATATATGTTATAGTAATATATATATATATATATATATATACTTCTCATAAGAATAGTACACTAAAATTGAGGTCTAATTTTTGGCTCTCCAACTTTTATGATTAGTAAATAATTATTGCAATCACCAGCACTTTTGTATAAGAGGTAGTTTTTTATTTTAAGGTATGGTTTTAGAATATTGAGTTTAGGAGTGTTGACGACTCTAAAATAAGCCTTCAATTCTTATGTAGTCAATTTTATGATTAGTGCATAATTATTTTTAGGGCAGTTTTCTTGTGATAGGGGATGTTTTTGAAATTCTGCGCTGGAGGTCATGCAAGAGGCTTATATGAACCCTCAAATCCCGTGAGAGAAAAAATTGATATAAGCAATATTTTTTCCATAATACTGCTAGCTTTATGTAAATTTGGCAGTACTATGCATTACAAAAAAATGCAGAGCCCGGATTTTGGCTTTTGGGTATTAAATGAGCCTTTGATACACCCTTAATTATGTCATAGGTTCTACGTTTTTGGGTCAGAGTGCTATTTCCAGGTTTACCTATCTAGCAAAAAATGGTGCGCGCAGTAATGCTTGCGAAGTAAACCGTAACTATCACTGCGAGTGGAGTAACTATAGCTACGCTGAGTATTACGGTCACTCACCAGAACGGTTGCGGTGCGCGCGGAATGGTTCATGCAAACCCAACAACAGTTTCTGCCACCCTCCCACTTGCAAGTTCTGCGCGACGGTAGCGAACTTGGCAGTAACGGTCGCGGTTAGCTTCTCTCCGTGTACAAAAGAGTGTGCCGAAGAGTACACAGATGATGTTAGATATTTAGTATGACTGAAAGCGAGATTTATGTCAGTGTTCAAATCTCAATTTATGAAGTATTACAATATTAAAGTTAGGAATAAGTGAAAAAATGGTCGATTCAAGCTCTGTACCATATAGACTTGGGTTAGTCTATAAACTCCTCCTACTAAATCTCTGTTAGAAGTTGACTCAAATTCAACAAAGAGAATGCTTAAGGTATTCATTGATCACAAAATTGACATTAAATACAGGTTTGTATGTGGAACGAAAAAGTTTTCTGGTGGCATCTCACAACTGAACCAATTGAAAGTAGTCTTAGTGGAAGTCTTATCTATTTCTGTGAATAAGAGGCCGAATAGTGCCTTTTCTTTATAATTTAAATGAATTTTATCAAACAATAAAGTTACCTAATTTTTCGCCACTGTCAGTAAAATTTCAAAGAATTATAACAAAAAAGCTAATCTTTTGCCCTAAATGTCTGCATTTTACATTTTTCATATGATTTTTTTATAAAATTTAAAAAAATGATTAGTTACAATATTTTTGATTCTGTACCACTTATGGTGAAATCCAAAGTACATTTGCTAAAGAAATAATTTTTGAATCGTAGACTCAAAAATTTGAAACTTGTTTGTAAAATCTATTTATGAAAACTAAAAGAAGCATTTGATAGATCAAGTTCGCGTATAAGATTACTATTTTTTCACTTCACTTATTAACACATAAGTGAAATATGTTTGTTTTAATCGGCTATTATAATTCTCTTTTAAATTTAGATCTTAAAATAAGACAGAGCAAAATCAATTAAGAATTGTCGGCTCTGGGTTGTTTGGGAACTTTAGACAGTTTTCTTCACTGCATTGTGAGGTGGGGCGTTGTGAAAAATAATATTTTTCTTGATAATAATGAAACTTTTTAATCTCGTATAAATAGTGGTTAAAGCAAGAAATATGTAGTTTTTGAAATATTATTCTAAATTATATTTTTTCGTTACGTAAACATTTCTTAATTTATCTTTAAAGTGTTGCCTAGGTCACTAGGGATGAGTGGGGTATGGCGCCGCGCTTTGAATGGAATGTCCTAGAAATTATGATGGAAATGTGATTTTGATGTGTCTATTTTTTGGCGAGAAGCTCACATTATCAGTTTACATATGTCATTACTCATAACCGTTTCTTAACTACTTCATTATTCGATATTTAGTTAATTCATTGGTCTCGCATTTCGGTCAGCGTACCCTCTACCATGGGGCATGGTGTCCCTCATAATATTGTCCCTCATGCATTGTAGAGTAAAAGGCGCACACTATAATGATTCTTGAGAGTATAATTTAATGAAGAAAGATTACTCGACCAATCAAAATAAAATATGTCGCAGAGTCTAGTTATAACCTCTTACTTCTTGAAAATTCTATTCAGCGTGTAAACATCTGCAAATTCCCTTAACAGTTATATTGCTTATCGACAGGTATCAAAGGCGCGAAAACGCTAATAAATTAAGAGAATTGATTGAAGTGTGGGCACCCCTGCATAACGTTGGACATAATGCAAATATGGTAGATCTGACTGCTGTCTTACTTGTATTTTGACAGTACGCAGTTTTAGAGCTAATATCGAAGTCAACGGACGAGCTTGTTCATTAGCTGCGATCATATTGAAATAAAATCCGTAAAAATCAACGCAATTTAAAAGTGCGATAAATCAAACTGAATAATCTCAAACAGGTGAGTGTTATCGATATTTCTAAAGTATTTTCGATGTGTTTTGGGATGCCACATCGATTTATATCAAAATCATGACGCATCACATTTTGTATATTCTCATCCTATTGAGAAGGTATTGGTTTTATGTAAAATGTCACTTTGCCGGTTTTCATCAAATCTCCACGTTTTGAGACCTGCTGAGCCAGAAAAAATGTTTTTTTACGAAGGTGTCTGTCTGTCCGTCTATAGTCTGTAGTCTGTATTCGGTAGGCACGATAACTTTCGAAAGATTGATCAGATTAGATTCTGCTTTGACACACTTCTTTAAGGCCTAAAAAGAAAGCAAAAGTTCGTAAACCAGCTTTTTTAAATAAAGATTCAAAAAGTGAGCACATTTTCAACATATTTGAGACTGTTTTTTCAAGATTTAAAAATTCTATGTACGGATATCTATAGTACTCGGAAACTTAAACAATTGATCCTCATGACTTTTTTCGATAAAAAAAATTGCCAGTCACAGTATTTTCAAAATATAAAAAAATAAACCAAGATGGACATTTTAAGCCAAACAACGTATTATATGAAAAAAGTCAAGAGAAGAAAATTTTTTATATTTTAAAGCCCAACAAGGTTATCAGGACAAATTTTTTAATTTTTTCGTGCAGTTGAAAATTTAAATTTCGATCATACAACAAATAAGGAAAATTCCATTTTACGGCCAATCAATGTAAGATACGAAAAAATTAATTAATTAAAATTGCACGCTATGAGGAAAATAAATAGACAAACGTTGCTCTTGCAAAAAATAACGAAAACTCCTTCAAATTTTTCATGAATATTTTTTGATAGGAAACTTAGGTTTTGTTTTAATCGTAAAAAAAAACACAAGGTACGAACTAAAATAAGAGACTGAAGTTTTCCACCCTAAAAAGATCTAAAAGTTTGTTATTAATGATTTTTAGATAGGATGATTAGATTTTCTTTCAATTTATGGAAAAACGACGAACCAAATTAAAAGACAAAAATTTTTTAACCAAAAAATATCTACAAGTATGTTATAAACTACAATAACATTTTATTTACCAAAATTTTTTGCCTAAATTACATCTACATTGAATATAAATAAATTAGATTTATGGCAAAACGACAAAAGTTGCAGTAAAATGTTTAATCATAATTTTTATTTTATTGAATGCCAATTCTTTTAATGATACAAAAAAGACAGTAAAAATACTTTTGTTTCATCACTAATGCATATCATGAATGGTAATAATATACATTTATTGAAATGGTATACATTTTTCAGAATGGCTAAGAATAAAATTTAATACAAAATGAGAAACAAATATTAAATTAACCATTAAAAAGGAGATTCGTACTGATACAGTTGAACATATACTGATAGAAATGGACATAATGTACAAAAGTTCGCATTTTTGACGAAATCGAGTGCGAAGCACGAGATACGAGATAAGAATGTGTTTCTTAAAGCCGAAGGAGCTTTATCAAAAGAGAATTCGCAATAACTAAATGACAGTTATTGATGCTTGGATCTTTCACTTTAAAAGTCTTGCGCACAAAGTTGGGGTACATAGAAATACCGAGCGGGGTGGGGTGGGGGGATTTTTTTTTTAATTCACCGAGAATGGTCGTGATTTCCAGTTGTGGGCACTTAAATGTAACCGGTTGTGGTCGCACCATTTTTTAAATTAAAGCATCTGTTTGACTGGAAAACTGTCAGATATTATCATTTATGTCGAAATAACATATTTTATTAACATTTCAACGTATTTTAAGTGCAACACGTGTTATCGGTCCGTGCATCTGAAATTTGCTGACACGCATTCCAGCTATTTCACATGCAAACATTGTGGTTTTGACGCAGAAGATGAGGAAGACGACCCATAATTTTGTTCAAACCCTTTTCTTGTTATTGTTGCCACTGAAGGCCCTTAAAATTAAGAAACCTTGAAATTCTTTAGAATTAGACGCCCTTTCCTTCAACTATTCTCATTTTCAGAGACTTTTTGAAGGGTGCCCACAGTCGGGTACGATTTTTTTTGTTAGCAAAAAAGATGACTACAAAATTGGTCGTAAAAATTTTCTAGTTAACAGAATTAATGTAGTTACACAAGCAAACAGTTAGCGAAGGCCCTCTCTAATTAACATTTTATTTATACTTCAATATCATTTGTAAGATTGAAGTATAACCAAGAGTTTATTTAAAAATTTCTCCTCAGAATATATATATATATATATATATATATATACAATATATTATCTAATATGCAGGTGTAAAGGTTGTCAAGTACTAATAGTAATTTACAAATAAATTAAGTTTACTTTTAAAATTATAAAATGTTTTCAGAGATTAATATTATGAATATAACAATTTTTTTTTTAACTTCCTAAGTTTTAGTTCAGAAATAATACATATATAACACGTATTTTCTCAATAACTGTTTATTTTAATTGAATTCCAAATGAATGACCATTTTGCCAACTCCGCGACCCTAACGCAAACACAGTAACTCAAAGCGCTCAAACTGGTAGCAGCGTGTACATATATGAATATGCTTTTTTACAGTTGTCTTATTGAATGATAAATGACAAGTTTCGATCAATTTAGTTGCTAAGAATTTTGCGAAGAATTTCTATCATTAAGCATTGGCGATAATGGAGACGTCGGAAAATTGAAAGGTAATATGATCATTGTTGGCAACCTTCTCTGATTTCGTAGATAGTAAATTTTTTAGCATGTTTTGTCTCAAATAATCTAATTCTACTATCATTTTTACACAGAAAGCATATTTTTTTACTCAGTGCAATGAAGTATGCATTCCAAATAAAGGAAATTCACTTTGAATTTTGACATGCCAATAATAGGGCTAAGGTGTCAAGAATTGGTGCTCTAACCCGATGGTCATGAAATTTTTTAATTAGATAAAAATTCAAAAAGGTAGATCATTTTCAAAAATATGCAATTTTTGTTTTTAAGAGATCCGTATGTTTAAAGCGTAATTTTATTATATTTTAACCAGATTTGCAAATTATCTGGATTAAATTTTTCAATTGGACACAAATGTAAAATTTTATAGATTAAATAATGAAAGTGGCGTAAACAATTTAACATTTAAAAATAGTATGGAAGTATATTTGGAACATAACCTGTTCAAATTAACTGCTTTCTTACTAAAAGTATAACTGATCAATAAGTTATATCAGTGCAGGTATATATAACTGATTCAATTAGTAATTTTCGTTTTAGTAATCCAGTCAATGCAATTCTATTACTTTTCATGACCTCAATACAAGATACAGAAATTAGTAGAATTTAAGAGAATCTAGCTTTTTATTGACATACATATCTCGGCATAATATGTGACCGTTCGGAGAAAAGGGACCTGATGCGGAAAAAATTGATTTTTCTTTTTTTGCGCCAATCTATAGTTTCTGAGTTACTATTTCATCTCCAATAATCAGAATTTGTTTAAGCTCATTACTTTTCTTGTTATTAAGCTACAAACATAGGCATAACAAGCGTACGTGGACAAGAATCGAGAGGCCTGCTAAAACTATCCCCACCATTCTCTATTGCTGGGTATAGTCGAAGCGACCCGATGGGAGCGGAGCTCACGGATATGGCGTCTAAAGGTGGAGTGGTTAGTGGAGGGGTTGCTTTTCGTAGACGCATACCCACTTTTCAAATTCTGTCTTGCGAACTCTGTTGCGATCGCCCGTCCTATAAAATTCAGCTTTCACGCATTAGGTCACTTTTCTCGCAGACGGTCACATATGGACTTAAAGGAAAATTATGAGTCAAAAATAAAACTGTGCCCACAACCGGAGAATATGGCTTGCAACTATGCAGGTTAGGACATCAAAGTTTACATGCTGGTGTCTTTCAAACAAGGGTGGATCCAGAAACTAAATTTGGTGGGGGCGATTCGAATAGTTATGTGGCGACTACTTTGTAATATCTGCGTGCATGGGTTATATTTGTGGATACTATAATGAATTCAAGAACCTTGGGGGGGGGGGGCGATAACCCCACCGTGGATTCGCGCTTTCTTTCAAAAGACTAACAAATGAAATTTCGCAGTTAATTAAAGAGAATCCTTTTAAGTATATTTTAAAAGAAAATGGTAGATAGGAATTGAAATACATTTATAACCTTTATAACGACAATTTTTTTATATTTATAGGTTACAATCGCGAATTTCAAATGATAGTATCTTTCCAAGGAATAAAACGTGAATTTGACACTTCCCGTATTATTCGATCAAATTATAGACCTGTTATCCATCACTGTCGCCAGCTTCAAAACATTTTTTCGACATCATGCCCCGTATGCAATGTTTCAAGATTTTATTAATTTTATATATTTAATAGGTATTTCGGTTAATAATGTCGATTTTGCTAAGAGGTGGCGTTACTAATACGTTTGTTGGTATACACGCATGGCGTCTATGTCATTTTGAAGGTTTGACATACGTCACCAAAAGCCAGTGTGTTCTGGATTGTCATTGTGCAAAGAACATATTTTTTGAAAGCTTTGAAAATGTCGAATAACGTACCAGAAAAAGCCGTTTAGCGGGGAAGTTGAATAACGTTCTTTCATTTGAAGAAAATGACTGCTGAAAGTTATAGATTATTGGTTGAAGCTTACGGGGAAAATTTCATTACCCAAAAAACTTGTGAACGATGTTTTCAATGGTTTAAAACTGGTGATTTAGATATAGAAGACAAGGAGCATTGAATGTTACCGAATCCACCATTTCCGAACGTCTACACGCATTGGGAAAGGTCCAGAAGGTAGGGAAATGGGTTCCATATCAATTGAAAGACAGAGACAATGAAAGGCGAAAAACCATTTGTGAAATTCTGCTAGACAGACAGAAAAGAAAAGGTTTCTTGCATCGAATTGTGACAGGTGATGAAAAGTGGATCTATTTTG
>JAWWLR010203051.1:0-15737 GCA_035041075.1 Acraspis erinacei | reverse complement strand
AGCACGTCAGGCTTCTGAAAGAACCTCAAAAAACCTCATTAATTATTTGTAGTCCGGGGGTCAGACTATGTTTATTATGTGCTTTTGAGGTCGCTGAATCCAAATCCTCGGGAAAAAACCCCAACGTGTCAGGGTTCCGACATAACCTTCAAACTACCTTGTAATTGAAGATATTTAAGGCTTCAACGTTTTGACTTGAGCCGTATATTAAACAAAAATCAGTTTAACCCATAAACCCTATTTACTCCACAAAAGAAGGTTATAGATGAATATCGTCGACATTAGTGCTACCCTATGTACACCGAAAGAAGGTTGAACGATCGGACCTTGTACATAAATGACGAGTTAAATTAATGGAATGGAAATTAAAACCCTGACGTGCTGAAATTTTTTAGACTACGGATTCGGATCCTGTGACCATAAAACCGTATGGTAAACATCGCCTGACCCCTGACCTCGAAAAAACATTTTATGAGGTTTTTTGAGGTTATTTTTCAACCCTCACGTGCTGGGGGTTTTGGAACCTCTGATTCGGATTCAGTGACCCCAACCACGTATAATGAACATGGTCTGACACCCGGACTCAAACAAGAAATCATTCATGAGGTTTTATAAGGTTAGGTCAGAACTCTGACGTGCTGGAGGTTTTTGGACTTCGTACTCGGTTGTCAAATTTTATTAGCTTCCATTAAAAAAAAGTTAAAATCGGATAATTCTCTTCTGAAAATCAATTTTTCCATAGCCGTTTTTTTCTCCTACTGTGCGCCGGTTGGAAACGAACGTATCGGAAGAATTTTTTTTTAATCTGATGGGCCATCGACAGAGAATTTTTTATTTGGCCAAAAAATCGAGACAATTTCGGTCAGCAGAAGCCGAGTTTTCGCAAATTTAGTTTAAAAATTCATTGATTTCCGTACAATCAAAATTTTTGATTTTTAATTTCTAGTAAAGAAAAACTACAAACTGATGTGTAATTAGCTAATAGTGTACGCAATGTTGGCAAACGCTTTATTTTTCAAGATTGCAACAACATAAATTCCCATGAAGAACAAGGCCCTTTTATACAGTTCATTTCTTATACTAACACGATATAACGGTTTATGTATGTTGCAAAATCCCTCGTTACTTCCTTATTCATTAGTAACGTTCGAAACTATTCTTCCTGAAACAGCTTCTTTCACGCTGTCCTAATGATTAATTCCATTTCTACTCTTCTTATAACCACAGTAATTTTCTTTCATTCTACTGGTAAGAAAAATGGACTATATTGTTTATTAATTATTGCAAAGTTTAATTAGTTTTCATAGGGGGCCTACTTTAATTAGGCAAGGATTTTTTTCGCTATCTATTTTTTTTAAATAACCGCGAAACCACCGCGTGGGAAAATCTCCTGGCGCTGGCCAGGCCCAGGTGAGACTGCTTGGTTTCCATTATTGACGCTGACCAGGCCGCCTGGTCAGCCGCTATTTATCGGCTGGCCAGTCACTAGTTAGTGGACGGTCAGTTGCTTGCTGGAGTCCCTTTATTTGTTTAATAACTAGTAAAAAAAAGATTTTGCACTAAAAGTGTATTTATCTGATCAGCACCAAATCTGGACCAGACCAGCCTATCAAGATGAGATAAATAAAGTTTTGTTTTGATAGCATGATGTTTTTTACTTTCGATCATTTTAGATAGCCTTTAACTTTGTTCTAAATATTTCAAACCAAAATTTGCTGATCGAACTTAAAACTTGTTCTGATCTTGGTAGCTGGTCAGAGCCTGTCCTGGACCAGAGCAGGCCTTCCAGATCGAAATTAAACCTTTTATTGTTTTTGGATGACTAAACAGTACCAATCCTGGCCCAGAACAGACTTTTCTAACTAGAAATCTACATAAAGTCAGACCTGGGCAAGACTAGCTTCAGACCTGGGCCAGGTCAGATCTTCCAGACTAGACAGGGCACATTTTCTCTTCGAATAGAAATAAAAATGCGTAGTTCTCTTTAAAATTCTCCACGTTTTGTCCAATTTTCAATTATAGTCGTTTATTAGTTAGTGAATTCTGAAGAAGGTAATTGTTTAAACAATTTATTATTATCGTTAATAATATTCTCTTCGAATAATGCTAGAAATTGCGTGTTTCTTAAATTTTCAAATTTTTATCAATTTTTAGTTGAAGTGAGTAAAAATTGAATTCAATTTAGCAATAATAATAAGTGTTCAAACAAATTCTTACTGATTATAGCTATCTTCTTCTATAATAATACTAGATATTAGAGGTTTGTTTTAATTTTTAACTTTTTGTCTAATTATCAATTAGAGTGAACTATTAAATAATTCATTTTAGCAAAAGTAATTGTTTAAACAAATTAATTATTGTTAATACCAATCTTCATCTGTATTAATACTAGATAGTTTCGAGTTTTTCAGAAACTTTTACCTATTTCTTGCTTTTTTACTTATGAACAAATAGTAAATAATATGAATCATATTGAATTATTTTTTCAAAACTTGCAACAAATCAAACTCATTGAGTGATAAGTGATCAAAACTTTAAAAAAAATTAAACCGCAACTTTCTACCAAGTCTCTCATTAAAGATAATTACTAAACAATAATAATTTGTTTAAACGATTATGTTGGTTAAATTCCTATTACTATTTCCGAAATCTAAGGTAAGACTGGAGAAAATGTTGCATACTTGAAACAAAATTGCAAATTTTTGAAAATTATTTAAATAAAATATTATTTTAAATAATAATAAATACTTTAAGCAAAAGCAAATGATTTTGTTAACTTTAAATAGCAATTTACCTCATTGTAATAAAAAATTAAACCAAACGTTAAAACTTGTTGAAAAAACTGATATTCCGTATCATTATTCTATAAAAATATTATTAACATTAATAATGATTTGTTAGAAAAATTATGTTGTTTAACACTAATACTTAGCTCACTCTAATTGAAAATAGGAACAAAATTGGACAATTTGTGAGAAAATCGCGGCTTTCTAACTCTATCCTAAGAAAAAATTGCTAAAAACAATAAAAAAATTTATTTTCTTATAGGAAGTTTAGTTTTTGTTTCAGTCGAAAAAAAAGAACTTTGTACATTAAAAAACTATATTTTTCGAAAATGAACGCAAGATTTGAAAAAATTAATAGACAACAGTTTTTCACAGAAAAAAACCCACAAATTTGTTATAAATTTGTATTGCTGATAAGACGCGTATTTTTTGTTTTCATATTAAAAATTAACATGAAAAATTTGTTGTTTGGAATAAACCACAAGATACAAAAAGTGATACAAGTGATGAGAATCTGTTTCGTAAGGGCGGAGGAGCTTTAACGAAAGAGAATTCAGAATCACTAAGTTTCAGTTGTCGGTGCTTTGAATTCTAATTTTAAAAGTTCTGGGCCAAAATATTAAGAACCCAGTAAGAGAATTTGAATATTTTTGGTTGAAGGTTAATTTTTAAAAATTGGAAAGTCTACTTTTATATTTTTCACACGTGATGTAAATTGTTTATTTAAAAGTTCTACTATTTTTTTAAATTCCTTTTTAATTCATTTGAAAATTCAACTGCTTGGATGAATGATGAACATTCTTGTTACAAATTTATGCGTTGTTGAAGATTCATAATTTCAATACAATAAATATCCCTATGTTTGAAAACAGAATTATTTTAGTAGCATTATTATCTTTTTTGTTTAAAAATTCTACTCTTTGATTAGAAATGAATCTTTTTTGGTTATGGCTTAAACTATTTTGTTGAAAATTCGTATTTTTTTCAATTCATCTTTTCTTTATTTACAATCCTTTTTTTACGTATGGTTTATTACATTTTTTGTTGAGAATTAATAATTTTTGGTTAAAAGTAGAACTGCTTAGTAAAAAATAAATTTTTTCTTGAAGATTCATCATTTTAGTTAAATATTGAACTACTTTTTTTTTGTTGGCTCTTAAAATTAACCGCTTAACTGCAAAGGTAAATATTAAATTTTTTGGGAAATTTATATTTTAGTATTACAAATGGATCATTTCTAGTCGAAAATTCAACTATTTGTTTAAAAATTTACGAATTTTTTTGAAAGTATATATAATTCTTTGATGAGTTGTTAAGTATTGCATTCTTTGTTGAGAAATTCGTTGAGGAAAATTTCGCCGTGGAAAATTCAATTTTTCTTCTTGAAGATTCATAATTTTATTTGTAAATCTAACTATTTGGTTATAAATTAACTTATTAGTTAAAAATTTCTCTTTGTTGGCTTAAAAATTCAACTGTTTGGTAGAAAATTTAGATACATAAAAAAAATGTTCCTATTTTAGAGAAAAATATTCTTATTGGTTAAAAGTTCATATTTCTAGTTGAAAATTCAACCACTTAGTTTAAAGTTGAACTACTTTTTTGGGTTGAGGATTCATAACTTGAGTTTAAAATTTAATTATTTATTTTTAAATTGTCTTTTTTTTTACAAATTAAAATTTTAGGGCTTAAAGGTTAACTTTTTTTGTGAAAAACTCATATATTTTGTTGAAAATCTTACTTCTTTTGGTAGGAATTATTTTCTTCGGTGGGAAAATCATCTTTTTATATACAAAATAAACTACTTAATTCAAAACTTATATTTTTTTGGTTCAAAATCAAACCAATTTGTTTGAATTTGAATTAGTTTGTTAAAGATTGATTTTATTATTACGATTCACCTCTTTGGTGTAGAGTTTAACTATTTTATAAAGATACTTTTTTTTTGTTAAAAAATTTTTTTGATCTGAAATGCGGTTAAGGTCATTATTTTTGAATTTCAAATTTAAATTTAAATACCTTCAATTTAATTTAACTTAATTTTCAATTAATTTAAATTTAATTAAATTTTAAATCACATTTTTTAAATATTAAATTTAAAGTTTAAATTTTTCATTTACATTTAAATCATGGCAGAAAGGAAATGGGCGTCGCAAAACATAAAATAGCATAAAAAAGGATTGGGCGTTGATAAATATGAAGTAACATTGAAATAAAACAAAGGGCCTGGGAAAATATTGACTAGTGTGGAAAAGTATATAAAAAGCATAGGGAAAATAGTGAATAGTTTGGAGAAATATATAAAATAAAAAAATATAAAAACTAAGAAAAAAGAAAGGGGCGTGGGAAATATGAAATAGCATGGGAAAAAAGTGGCGTGGGAAAATATTAAATAGCGTAGAAAAAAAGGTAGGTGCGTGGGTTATTATGAAGTAACATGGGAACAAAAATAAAGGGCGTGGGGAAATATTGAATAGTGTGCAAAAATAGATAAAAAGTATAGGGAAAGCAGAAAGGATGTTGGAATATATGAAATAGCTTAAGAAAAAATAAAGGTGCGTGGGAAATATGAAATAGAATGGGAGAAAAGAAATAGGCGTGGGGAAATATGAAATAGCGTTGAAAAAGGGAAGAGGCGTAGGTAAATATGAAGTAACGTGGGAACAATAATAAAGGGCGTGAGAAAATATTGTATAGTGTGGAAAAACAGATAAAAATTATAGAGAAATAGAAAGGGTGTTGGCATATATGAAATAGCCGAAGAAAAAATAAAGGGCTGTGGGAAATATGAAATATCATGGGGAAAAAGAAATGGCAGGGGAAAATATGAAATAGCGTAGAAAACAAGGAAGGGGCGTGGGTTATTATGAAGTAAAATGGGAACAAAAATAAAGGGTGCAGGGAAATATTAAATAGCGTGTAAAAAAAGGAAGGGGCGTGGGTAATTACGAAATATCAATGGAAAGAAGAAATAGGCGTAGGAAAATATAAAACAACGTGAAACAAAAGGGTAGGACGTGGGTAAACATGAAGTAACATAGAAATAAAAGCAAAGGGCTTGGAAAAATATTGACTAGTGTGAAAAATATATAAAAATTATAGGGAAAATAGTGTGGAAAAATATATAAAATAAGAAAAATATATAAAGTAAGAAAAAAGAAAGGAGCGTGGGAAGTATGAAATAGCATGGGAAAAAAGAAGTGGTGTGGGAAAATATGAAATAGCGTGGAAAAAAAGCAAGGGGCGTGGGTGATTGTAAAGTAACATGGGAACAAAAATAAAAGGCGTGGGGAAATATTGAATAGTGTGGAAAAATAGATAAAAAGTATAGGGAAACAGAAAGAGTTTGGGAATATATGAAATAGCCTAAGAAAAATAAAGGGACGTGGATAACATGAAATACGATGGGAAAAAATAAACAAGAGTGGGAAAATATGAAATAGCGAGGAAAAAGGAAAGGACGTAGGAAAACATGAAGTAACATGGGAACAAAAATGAAGGGCGTGGGGAAATATTGAACAGTGTGGAAAAATTAACAAAAAGTATAGAGAAATAGAAAGGGTGTGGGAATATATGAAATAGCTCAAGAAAAAACAAAGGGGCGTGGGAAATATGTAATAGCATGGGAAAAAAGAAATAAGCGTGGGAAAATATGAAATAGCGTGGAAAAAGGAAGGGGTATGGGTAACATGGAAAGAAAAACAAAGGGCGTGGGCAAATATTGAATAGTGTGGAAAATATATAAAACATATCGGGAAACAGAGTGGGTGTAGGAATATAGTGAAGAGCCTAAGAAAAAAGGAAGGGGCGTGGGAAATAAGAGATAGCATAGGAAAAAGTAAATACACGTGGGAAAATATTAAATACCGTGGAAAAAAGGAAGTGGCGTGGATAAATATGACGTAAAATGGGAATAAAAACATAGGTGATGGGAATATATTGAATAGAGTGGAAAATATATAAAAGGTTTAGGGAAACAGAAAAGGTGTGGAAATATATGAAATAGCTTAAGAGAAAAGAAGGGGGCTTGGGAAATATGAAATAAAATGGGAAAATATGTAGGGGGTCGAAAAACAGGAATCAAGTGTGGGGAAGTATGGATTTGTCTTTTTTTCTAATTATTTTACATTTTTTAAATTGAAATATAACAAAATTACTAATTCTGAAAATGTTAGCACAGAAAAAAAAGATTTCTTTTCTCCTTTAATGAAACGCTTATTCGAGAAATTGGTGCATGGGCTTGTGAGATACATTCAAGGAAACAATCTTACATAATTTGAGCGGAATCGGTTGGATACCAAAAGACGGCCTCATAGTTTAAATAATTACATTTTTTTATATTTTATTTTTTGTGATTTTGCGAAAAATTGAAATATTTTGAGGAACGATTTTTTTTCAAAGAATACTCTTAAATGTTTAAACAAATTATAATTTTAAAAATATGTATTTATGTTAACATTTTTTGCAGGTAAGTCACGAAATTTAATATATGGTTTATATAAATAGAACAGTTGAGCCAACAGTTGAGCGATATATGGGAAAAACAGATAGGAAAAAATGTTTAGAAAATAGTTTGTAGAGCTAAAAAAGTTCTGAAAAAAATACAAGATTATCATAACAAATTTTTGAATTTGTTTGGAAAATCTAAATTTCAAATTTTTATCGCACAAAGCACAAAATATTATGAAAAATAAAAAACTCCATCTTGCGGTCAAACTACAAAAAAATATGAAAATTGTGCACCTAATAATATCTGCAAATTAGTTATATATCACTTCTTTATCAAATGTATCATTTTTGTTGTATTCGTAAAAAACAACCTAAAAAATTACAAGAATAAAATTTTTTTGAGCAAATGACACAAGTTACAAGAAAAATAATAACACCAAGTTTATTAACAGAAAAAAGAGCTAGAAATGTGATAACCATAATTTTGTGATAGGCTAAGTAATTTTTACTTAAATCGTAAAAAATAAAAATAAAAATAAAAATAATTTTTTTCAAGAATCAAATTAGATAAGAAAAAAAATTGAAAACGAAAATTGTTCACCCAAGAAGGATCCACAAACTTCATCTTAATAATTTTTAGATAGGACAAGTAGATTTTCTTTTAATCGTACAAAATAAGACTGAAAATAAAAAAATTAAATCTTCGAAAAAACCACACAAGAAACGAAAAAAAATTGATAGATAATAGTTGTTTAACCAAAAAAGATCGTCACATTTGTTATCAACATTTTTGCCTGGTACAAAATTACTGTCTTTATTTAAAAATAGTCTTACGGGTTTAATTAATTAATTGTTCTTGCATATAAACTATTTTAGTTGAAAATCAATCTCATTTGTTTGAAAATTAATTTGTTTCTTTAAGTAATAAATTATAAACAAATTTAAACGACTAAGAAATCAACAACATTAGAATTTTTAAATAGTCATTTTTGTATTTTTCAAGTTATTTTTTTTCGTTTTTTGCTTCAAAAATATTTTAAAGAACTCAGGGTTCTGTACTGAAAATTTTTATTTTAAATATGAAAGAAGTTTATTTTAATTTATTATTTTATTTTTCCTGTTGCAAAAAATACTTTCATGTCTCTCTGAATAAAAATAATTAAAATTCAACTAATTGGTAGTGAACCCTAAAGGGTTATATTAGAGAAAACTAGTCCACTGAAGATTATTAAAAAGTGACTAATAACATTCGAAAATTTTTCTTTGATTTAAAAGAATCTTCATTGAACCAAATAATTTTATTTTTGAAAGTGGATTTATATTTATTAACCAGAAGTCTTTGAACTGTGAAATTTATTTATTTATTTAAATTTAATTATTTAAAATTTTTAATTTGAAACTTTATTTAATTGAAAATTGTTTAATTGAAAACTTTTAAAAGCTCTCATTTTATTCATGCAAATTATGAGGCCTCGAAATCAAAGATTTTCTAATTCAAATTTTTATAAGCTTCAATTTGAAAAGTTTTAAATTCAAAGGTCATGATAAATTTGTTAGAAACCTGAAACACGGAAAAAAACTCTGAAAAATGTTCAAACAATAACAAGGTAATATTGTGAAACTTGTAAGTACACCAGATTGTCTCGAAAAACATGAAGTATTTACAAACTAATGCCTCTAATTCGAAAAATAAATATTCACTAACTTCATCTATTTATCCTAACTTTATTCAGGTTAAAATTAATCTTTTTTAAATATGTGTCTAAAAAGATATTAATTTCGTGAAGAACTTAACTCGATAAAGTTAAACTAAAATAATATTCTCAACAAGTCTCCTTTTTACAGATTATTAATTTATTAAAAAACAGATAAAGTAAGGATAAATTTAAGAAAAAATTTTTTTAACACTTGCATGTTTATTTCATATCAAGCATGTTTTTTTTAAAACAAAAATGTTATATGAAGATTTACTTTTTAGGTTTATTAAAATATTGTGCGCGCTACACGCGCACTAATTACCCTGTCCTTCAAAACAATTATTTACTGAGTGTAACTACTTTCTTAATTTTTTTGGTTGATGATTCAACATTTGAGTTACATTTTTTTTAATTCGAAAAGTAACTGTTTTGATAGTCAATTTTTGAACTGGAGATTCAAATATTCCACGCTTGGCTGAACACTTATGTTCTTCAGTTGAAAATTCAAGTATTTGGTTTAAAATTCATGAATTTTCTAAAAATTAATCTTTTTTAGCATAAAATTAATCTTCTTGTTTCGAAATTATTTTTTCTTTTGCGACTTAATTTTTTAACTGAAAATTTAACCATACCATGCTTGTTTGAGCATAAATCTTCTTTAGTTTAAAATTCAAATATTTATTTGAAAAATCATTTCAGTAGTAAATTATTTTTTCAATTGATACTTAATTTTATAACTGAATTTTAACTACTTTATTTTTTTTTAATATCAATCTTCTTCAGTTTAACATTCAAATATTTACTTGAAAATTTTGTTATTTTGTTGAAACTATGTATTTTGTGTGCAATATTATTCACCTTGGTGACTAATTCACCTTTTTCATCGAAAATTCAGCTATTAGCTTAAAATTCTCATTAATATTAATTTATTTCATTAAGGGTAGTACTTTTTTGATAAAAATGTTTTAATTTTTTAAATGAAAAATTCATTTTTCTTTGGTCGAAAATTAGTTTTTCATTAAAAATTAATTTTTCAACTAAAAGTTTAATTACATTTTTGGTTTACATTTTTTTGTAGACATTCATTCCTTTTCTCGAAAATTGAACTATTTCGTTGAAAATTTAAAACTTAAATATTGTTCTTGTTGGTAGAAAATAATTGTTTTGAGTTACAATTGAATTTTCTTATCAAGCAAATTTTTTCATTCAAAATTAATTTATTTAACTAAAAATTCAAGTATTCCAATTTTCGTCAAAATTTTTTCTGTTTGTAGACATTTAACTTTTTTGGTTTAAAATACATCTATTTGGAAAAATTTTCGTTTTCTGGTTGAAATTCCATTTCATTGGTTGAAAAATGTTTTTTTTTTTACTAAAAATGTTACCTTTAAATTTTTCGTCGAAATTTTGTCTTTTTCAATGGACGTTTCATCTTTTTTTCGAAAATGGTCTGCTTGGTTTAAAATCGAATTGAATTATTTTTCTAATCTGAGCTGCTGCAAATATTTTCTTTTTTAAGTCAAAAATACAATTATTTTGGGAGGAAATGCCTATCTTTGGGTTGTAAATTCAACTTTTTTTCGAAAATTCTTCTTAATGACTTATAAACCTAAAATGTGGGATGAGATTTTTTTTCCTTTATAGATTGAAAAATCATTCTTGGTTTAAAATTCGACTCTTCTGTTCAAATATTATATTTTCCGGTTTTACAGTTTCATACTGAAAACTGAAAACTTTTTGTGTGGAAATTTTAATTATTTGATGAATTCTCGGAAACCTTTTAAAACTTTTTAAAGATCTTTTAACATTACTCCAATTAATGCTTAAACTTGCTTCAAAATGTTTTCTTGATAATTTTGGAAATGTTAAAAAAATTTTAATCTTTAAAAATAATATGTAAAAATTAATATTTGAAAATAAATTTTTTTTTTAAATTTCGCCTGAAAACTTCACAAAATATTTGTGTTATTATCTTGAAACATTTCAAAGTCCTTGAGAAGCTTCTGCACGTTTTGTTCGGAAATCTTTAAAAATCTGCATCTTGTTTTCAATTTTTGAAATATTTATAATTCTACATTTTGTTTTAAAGTGTTGCAAATCTTTTTAAATTCCATATTACTCTGCAAATTTCAAAAAAATCTTTATATTCTTTCTAAAATGATTGGAATAAAATAAAAAACCATTTTAAATTTTCCTAGTCACATTAAATTTTTTTATTTTTCTGAAACTTTTCAAAATTCTTACACAGGTTTTTAACTTTTGATGCGAAATTTTAAAGTAAAAATCATCTAAAATTATCAGAGGAATATTAGAAAATTTGTTGTATTCTCTTGAAATCTTTTAATATTATTAAAAAGCTTCTAATTTTTTTGTTGTTGAAATTTTCTGGTGTGAATTTCTCTTCTTCGTATCTTCTCCCCCTTACCTGATATAATTTTACTTCTACTACCTTTGCTTCACTTATGAAGCAGCACCCTCCCTACTTCCCCACCTCTTATTGCTCCTACATCCATTCCATTCATTTCCCATCCCTTCCATACTCCCCATCCCCATATTTTCCATGGCTTTTCCTACTTTTCCATTCCTCAAGTTCTATCGCTTCTCCTACTTTACTTCCCCTTACTTTCGCAGATATACTCCCCTTACTTTTCCATTATTTTATTCCTGTTCCTTCCCTTATTTCTAGCCACTTCCCCTTCTTCTTCTAACCTCATTTCCCTTGAATACCCCTATTACCGTTTCCTAATTTAGCACCACTTCTACTTTCTTTCCTTCTATCATTTCTCACTACACCCTCTACTTTCTCTTCAATAATTTCTTATCCCACTGCAGAACCCGCCTTCCTTCATTTAACCTTACTTCCCCTACTCACAATTTCCTAATTTTTTCTTACTTCCCCTTTATTCGCTTCTTATCGCTTTCCCTGATTACCTCCCCGAATTTTGCCCGATTCCCTTAAGTCTTGGCCCATAGTTTCCTCTATATTTCCCTACTCCTACTCTTCTACTATTCTTATTTTCTCTGATTTTTCTATCTCTACCTCCCTCATTTCTTATTGTTGACCCTACTTCGCCTCGTCTTATTTTCTATGTTTCTACTCCACCCATTTATTCTCAGTTCTCTCAATTCTTCTCCAACTGTTTTGCATCGCTTTGCCTACTTCTCGTAGTTCCTCTATCTTTATTTTCATTAGCCTCTCCTACTGGCCCTGCCCTCTTATTACCCTCTCACACCTCCTATCATTGTCATTTTCCTTCAATTCTTTTCCTCTTCTTATTTCCCCTCACTTCAGCTACTTTTTTAACCTTGCTCCTCCTAAACCCCTTCTCTAGTTCCCTCTCCTTATATCCCTATATTTCCAGAATTCTTTATTCTTTAATTCTCGTAACTTTCTCACTATCTATTCCCTAATTTTCTTTTACTTACGCTCTATTTATTACTCCTATCTTGCTTTCCCTAAATTTCCATGCACCTCTATTTCCCCTCTGCTAATTTCTTCACACTACCCCTAATGACATGCTTGCCAGTTCGCTTTGCTTTTCTACCTCTGATTTTCACTCACTTCTCCTATTCCCTATTTTCTCATTACACAAGTCACATAAAAAGTCTTCAGCAACCCGAGCTAAACCACCATATCTATACGTTTTTGAGGTCTCTGAGTCCGAATCTGGGGTCAGTTTGAAGAAGTTTTGAAGAACACCATTATTTCAGGGAAAACCAATGGATCGGAGAAAACCTTTACTCTAAGACGTTTTTTAAGTCGCTCAAAACAAATTCAGGGTCATATTGACCCCATTAGGTCAGGATCAAGGTCAAGTGAAGGTGGTCGTTAAACCCGAATCCAGGGTTATTTTTACCATATAAGCTCAGGATGAAGATCATCCCAAATTCCAAGTTGACAAAAATATGGAATTGAAGGAAGCCGTAGAGGCTTTCTTGTTTTTGGGACCGCTGAATCTGAATCTGGCGTTAGTTTGACTTCATAATTACGACTCCATGGTTTTGTTAACTGTAACCTTGATCTGACCTTATTAACACCTTGATGGGCTAAAAATGACCGCGGAATCTATTTAACGACCCTGAAATTGTCTTGAAGTAGTTGTTCACACAGATTTAACGGGCTTTTTATTGTACTCTTAGCTTGACATTGATGCTGACCTAATGGGTTGGAACTGACCCCGAATCAGCTTAGGCGACCCCAAAAATGTCTGAGGTTAGAATTTTTTCCGATTCAATGGTTTTATCCAATCCAACGGTTTTTTTTCACTTTAACCTTCAAGTGACAGTGAGCCTGACCTGGTGGATTTAGCAACCTCAGAAACTTACAGGAATCGTGATTTCGCTCGAGTCGCAGATACTTTTTCTTGTAGGGCTGTGTTATTGTCAATTTCCACGATCTTCCTACTTATCAACGAAACTATAAGAGTGTCCCCCATAGCCTCCAAAACGCTAGTAAAAAGATGTTTTTTAAGAAACGCGAACGTGGTTTGATTTTTTTACAATCAAACAAGCATACCCTCTAAGCCCAAATCCTATTCCAACATTAAGATTCCCGATATCAGATGATGCGGACTTCACCCCTTGCACTTTATTGTTGAAAATAATGTTGTCCACGGATGCGCGATGAATAATGAACATTTTAGTATTTTGTCAGGGCCTGAAGAAGAATCGAAGTGAGAATGAAATGGCATGGAGCATTCAAAATAAACGTTGGCAAATTGTTTCGGATCAAACATCATAAAAAAAATAGCAGAAAGTGGCTTCTGCCAATAAAAAGTGATATGCTCTGCACGATGCTCTATAAGAAACTTTTGTTCTAACCAAAATAGGTCGGGTTATACTTGATCAATTTATCTTCTTCTTTTACAGAATCAAGCTCAAATTCATGGAACTTCGATGGTAGTTCATTGCCGGGACTGCGGCCAATACGAGTTCAAGGTAATATAGGTTATCAGTGTTTTAAGTAAAATCAATGTTACTATTTTTGGGCCCTGGGTAAAGACCGTAAGAGCTCCTGGCTGATAAAAGATAAGAATTGCTCTCTAATCCTCCTTTCGACACAGACGACAGAACTGGCTATCCGCGAGCCATTTCTTATGACTATGATAGCTGAGGCTTCCATGTCCTATAAACATTTCTGTTAGGATGCAAACTTCATTTTTTCTGAGCATGAGTATTTATCATGATCGATTCGACTTGAACTTTAAACCCATATTTCAATCTTGGTCTATCTGCATCCAATAGTAGATCACCACTTCTTTTGATATTCCGTGATCAACCCACTTGCGATTTCTTCAGTGACTATCATATTGAAAAGGCCTGCATCTATTTCGGCTACAGTGAAGTTTCTTCTTACAGTCGGTTTTCCGTTTCTAACTTGTTCATTGCCTTAAAGCGCTTCGATACTAGTAGCACCGTAGTCGTTGCTCCAGTCAGGGACATTATAGTGGCACTACTATCTGATCAGATACAATTGTTTCTTTTGTTGTTATACTTCTGTGCCTTGTAGACGCACTGCAGCATGATTCCAGATTGTAGGACTGCAGCCTAGAACCCCATCGGGATTATAAAGCCTATTCCAATCCTTCTACGTTAATCACCGGCTCTTGAAGTCTCTTTGTTCATGGAGCCATCAGTAAACTAATTGTCCCAATTACTGGGCGGTTGGGCCTCACCTAATCGCGTTGCCCGTTGGGAAACACACTGCCGTCGAGATCGTTTCACGATCTACCACATTTAGTCTCCAGGTTACTTTCGCAGCCTTGGTCTTAATGGTTAAATGGTGGAGTTCAAACACTGTTAGCACTTGCCACGCCACCGTGGGTGTTGCCTTTGAAGCACCAGTGACGCCTTTTAGAATCAGTTTCCTGATTCTTTCCAGTCGAGTCTTTAAAGTTCTTGGAGTCTCTCTTGCATAGCGATAGGGTCGCTACTAGCTGTTTGCACTTGTTTTTGAGGCGCACGTTCCATCAAAGCTTCTTCTTTATGAGTGCTTATGAATATTTAGCTCGGTCTTTGATTTCCAGTTGTTGTGCTCCCAATTTAAGTTTACTCGTGGTTGACCGATAGATCAGTCTTCTTGCACCAGAAATCTACTATACACAGTCCTTCCTGCATTACTCCGAAAAGCCCATCCAGATGTTGGCCGTGCACGATGAATAGTACATCTCCGCCTCCCTCCGAAAATCCTGAGTCAACGGTTCCACATAAAGTAGTATCACCCTTCGTCGTTGTTATGTTCCTGTTTTCCAACACGTGTCAGCATCAATCTCACGAATACAATTGGCACTATATGTACAATCATGGTCAATTTGATCACCTTTTTAGAGGTGTAATTTAAGGAGCCTTCGATATCCATCAATTTTACAATCTCCAGGGATTTCTGGTTCAGTTGCACTTTCATTTGGTGTACTGCCCCGCGTAGTGCCATCTTGGTCGAACGACCAGCCCTATAGGCAGTTTTTAGTAGGAAATATGTAAGTCTGAAGAAACTTTTCCGCAGGAAGTAGCGAGTCCGGGTATCTCTCATCCGCCACCACCGCCATCAGGGGGTTAGTCCTATCAGTAGCTGTTAATCCAGCCTCCGAAGTTTCCCTGTTCGCCAGCTTCCCTTGACTTTTTGCTGGCCCTCAGTGCTGGTTGTCGGTATTGTATTTGCCATAGCCTTATTCAGAGGCACCCACAATCCCTCAGCTTCCGGTGGATCAGGGGGTGCAGTATCTTAGACCCATACGATTCGAAGCCCCTCCACCACCAACCTTCTTTCTGATTTCTGCAAATTTTCGACCTCCCTCTTTAATAATGG
>JAWWLR010202974.1:0-15758 GCA_035041075.1 Acraspis erinacei | reverse complement strand
ACAGACATACTGATGGTGGATTCCTTGCAACATTTCAAAAGCCTCGAGACAGGCTCTGAGGTACGAAAGACATATTAATTTAGGAATGTTTTCAATATTTCAAGATATGGATCTATTTTGTCATTAAGCTTGGTTGCAGGTGTGCTAACATAACAAACTTTGTGAAGACTCACGGGAGCATTGAATTTTTCAGCCATGGACTTTTTGAAGAGATAATTGTCGTAGATAACTTCGATTATACATACAAAGAACCATTTTCTCAAATTTGTTAAATTTCAGTGTTCATGTAAGAGCGAATTCGCCCACTTCAGGCTTCCATAACATTTTTTACGCCAGTCAGTTATTCCTGGGGCAAGTCCACTACCTCACGATGTAACGCCTAGCGGGGCTCGACAGTTAAGTCTCTGTTCCTAACAACATATATAATGCAGCTTGTGCTACTTATAATCCGCATAACAGGTAAAAGGCTTTTTACTGAAGAGTCGGATCCTTTAACCACAAAGAAAGTTGGTAATGGATTCGGAATCTGACTGTTCCGTTTTTTTGTTGCTTTGTAACAAGTTCTTTTTGATATATCGCAAGGCGCTGTAAGAACTTAGGATGAACACCAACTTCGAGCAAAATCCATCCTCGAACCTGGGTCTGAGACCAGTTCTTCATCCCGCAAATTAGTTCGCCAATTTTGTTTATCACAGCAGGCTATAAATGTTTCCATCAACACAGTTGAACCTAAACTAATCGAGATTGGTGGCCGACCTGTGACCCTTACATTCAAATCGCGGCCATGATTCGCCATGATTCTCACTGGTCGACGTAAACGAACCCATCAGCGCGGGCTTGGGAGCTAAAGTTTCCAGGTCACTACTTATAGATGCAATTCTTCAATGATTACGAGAGCCTCCCGTCGAATTTCGGTCCTTTTCCGGATGGGTTTCGATGGATTCACTGCGTACGCCGGGAATGGATACTCTCTCTTGCGTTCACTTGGGCTTTTTCAGACACAAGGCGCATTCGGTTGGATTACAACGCTTAAACCTTCCCGCTGACCGATTAATGCCACCAAGCAGATTTCGGAGGTCCACTGGTCTCTCCAACGCCTTTTGACGTTACGAGCCTACAAATGAAAATTAAGCTGATAGTACCACTCCAAAAATGGATCCTTAAGCATGAACTCAGCATAAATTGTGATAGAGTGGCTCCGAATATCTTTCGCAGAGTGAAGCTTCCTGGCCAGAGTTGTGCATTTTCACGATGAAGCTTCCCCTAGTGACCCTCCTCAAGCACATTAAAAGGAATTTAAATAGCTGTCCATTTCGGTTTGTCACGCATACTTCAACAGTATTACGATAAGGACGAATTGAAGACCATTCATCAGGGAAGAGCACTTGAAAAACGAAATAAACTCAACCTATTAAATTCATTAATAGATTCAAACGTAACTTTGACAGTCGAAGTACGACTAGCGAAGTTCCCTTTGCCTGATGATCAACAACACTCTGTTTCTTGCACGGCAACGACACTCTCGCTGTAGAAATGAAAGCATGCGCAAACACGCAATTTCTACTTCTAATCACGGGCGAACCCGAATTAGAAAGAATTCCTGGAGTATCAACTTCGAATAAGGAACTACATTATGTGACTCACAGGCTTTTTTTCTCAAGCAATATATGACCAGTTTCGGAAAGGCTGATCTCATGCGTAGTTTCATATGCCTTTAGGACAAATGACCAATGTTATTCCCGATCAGGGTAGACTTGTGAGATCTGCCACCTTGTGACACATCTTTTGGGATCTAAAATCGATTCATCATCATATTGTCTTGGTTACCAGTTTTATCGTTCTTTCGATTGACGTTCGGGTTTACTTGTCGATAGAATGGTTGTTACCTTATGATTTTTTTTAAATTTTCCTTCTGCTTTGACTTTGGGGTCGTGCCTTTTTCGTAGGAGTAGTTACTCAGTTAGTAGTAGTAACTCAGTTAAATTAAAAATTTTTGTCTGTTCATATTTAAAGAAATGCTCAGTTTTTCGTAATTTTAGCTACTTCTACTATGCAAAGAGAGCAGAAATTTTTTTAAATGAAATTTTAAGCCAGTATTTTTTAATCTATTAGGAATTTTTTTATTTCTATTAGAATTTCGCACCAACCATTTTTTTGTTTTTGCGATACACCCTGATGCTTATCAACGTTATCCTATTTTGGGGGAAAACAAGAATGATTTTCATAGAATTATTAAAAAGGCAGTGATGGTATAGAAATGTTGTGACTAATTCCTCATTTGAGGGATATTCAAATAATAAAATTATCACCAATAAATGTCCATCTGTGGATAGTGGTACGGACAGCCGCTATCAATCTCTATCTATTAAACAAATTGTTATCACATACAATTTTAATAAAATGCATTGAATTGAACTTTCTTTTTTTAATATGTCTGAAAAAAACTAATTTTTATATAATTAGCCTAATTGCACTTCGTTCTTAATTTTAAAAATAGAAACACGAGGAATTTAATAAGCAGCATTCCACCCACATTCAAGGGACAATGAAAAAGGTTTGAAAAATATTTTTCCCAAAACGAAACTATCAATGAAGGTTGTTCTAATTTAATTTTCAGTAACGTAATTTCTTCATTTATAATAATTTCGCACAATACAATGATTTGAAGAAACCAGGACTGCCTTTCTATATTCCTTTTGTGCAGATTTCGTCTGTTTCGGTAATAAGTGAATCTTCTTCGTAGAAAATTCATTTTCTGGATTGAAAATGCAACTTTTTGTTAAAAATTAATCTACTATTTCCAAAATTTAACAATTTGGTTAGAAATGGATTTGTTGGTTCTAAATTCAACTTTTTGGTTAACAATGCATCGATTTGGATTAAGAACTCAACTCTTTTTGTAGAAGATTCAACTATTTAATAAACTAGTTCAATGAAAACTCATTTTTTTGTTGTTGATAATTTATTAACGCTTATGTATTTATTTACTAGATTTGTAGGTTTTTAATTTCAGTTCACAATTCATCTCCTTGATTAAGAATTTCATATTGTATTTTAGAATTAGATTTTTTGGCAAAAATCAATTTGCAAATTAAAAACGTAATTATTCTACTATAGATTGAAAATGTATCTTTGTTAAATAAAGATCCAACTACTCGGATGTACATCTATCTTTTTCATTCCCCGCTTTTGTCAAAAATTAAACTTTTGCTTTATCCGTAAAAACAACATACAAAAAGGTACATTCTTAGACAAACGACACAAGTTTCAAAAAAATATTAAAAAGTTGTTCTCCCTGAAAATACATAAAAATTCGTTATTAATTTTTGTTATCGTTGATGAAACGCGTATTTTTGTCTTAGTCGTAAAAAATGAAATAAAAAAAATATAAATATTTGGAAGAAGGACAGAAGTCATAAAAAACGAATGAAAAAAATTGCTTATCCAAAAAAGAACTTCGAATTTATGAAGTAATAATTTTTTGGCGTAGTTTTTGCTTTCATCATAAAAAATAACAATAAATTTTATTTGAAAAACGAGACGGGAGACGAAAAAGACAGGATTTTCTTGACATCGACGGGACGACTTTTTTAACGAATCGGTAACACTGGACCTGTTTACCACTTCAGACTAGTGGAAACTATGAGGTTATGTGCGACGTTGCTGTAGTGAAGTTAGCAGAAAACACGAAGGAATAAAAACGAGACCGATCTTCCTATGTGCGTTTTGTTAGTTTGGTTAATAATCATACGAATGATAAGAACTTAATCCATACCTAACATTTGTCATATTTGCAAGACAAGTTTAAACCATATTTGGAAAGGAAAAATATAAGTACTTTTTTTAATTAAAAGGCGAGAAGAAATTACGGAATTAATTTAAGGTTTATATCTTTTTCGGAGCGCAATCATAATATACTTAAATACTGATCAACTATATAAATAATTATATACTTATCACTTTATGATGCACTACTCTGATTACCACAATCTTATAAAACTCTTATGTCACTTAACTTCACAGAGCAAAACACACAGAGACAGCGAAATTCAAAGTTTCAATGTGCGTGTTGTCATGGAAATGAAAACGAATTAGTGGGCTTGTAATACAAAGGGAAAAAGGATGTTTTGCTTCCAAAATGAAAGTGCTGGGTTGTTGTAATTGACTAAAGCTCGTTGTAATAATTTTTCAGTGGAATTTGAGGAGGGTTGATGGGAGAAGGAATTGAAAGGTATTTTAGAGTGAGTGTTTTTATGTTGACAACAATTAAAATGAAAAGTGTTGTGATACTTTGGGAAATTGAAACGATTTTGTGCAGGCTGAGATGTTACTGTGTTTAGCTTGAGGAGCAGGGTGGGCAGACAGGTGCAGCCGAGTAGTGGTTACAGGGAGGGTTAGGGAGAGATAAGAATAGGAAGAAAGCTGAAAAGAAATTACGAAAGCAGGGTAACACAGCCCTGTGGAGATAATAGATGCGCAGTATGCAGGCTAAGCTTTGATCGAGCATGACGAGAAAGTATTCTGCATGCCGAAAAGTGAGAAAAAAGGAAGAAGTCAGTATAGCAGACGGTAAAGCGGGAGAGATTGACGGCAGATAGTTTTTGCTCAATCGAACCGTTCATAAATAGGAAGAGGAAGTAGCGAAGACGAGAAAGAATTAGTATCCACCCTGGAAACTCGTAGAGTCATCAGAAAACCACCGGGAAAAGGTATAAATAGTGAGGGGGAGAAGGACAAGGCGAAAGACGAGGACAAACTTGAACATAGAGGGACGGCAGAAGTTGAAAATTTAAAGTTAGAAGAATTGCGTAAAATTATGGTAGAATCGGAAGAATCGGAGTGGATAACGGAATCGGAAGAATAGTAGAGGTAACACGGATGAACGAAAAAATGTTTAGCGGTTAAGCTTTTTTTTTTTAAATGACGAAGATTTTAGAACAAAGATTATAAGAGCAGTATGACCATAGTAAAAAGGGAGGATAGTGAAGATCGAAAAATCAAAACGGGAGTTTGGTGTAGGGTAAAGAGGGAAAGGCTAAAATAAATATAAAAAAGATCAGATAGGATAGAAAGAGATTTAAAAAAAAAAGAAAGTTAGTAATAAAGGGTCTAAGAACGCGGGTTATGTAAAAACTAAGCTGTCGAGAAACTAGAAGAGAAAGGAATGAGAGATAGGAAAATCAGAAATAGTATAGAGCAAAAAGAGACAAAAAATAAATTTAGCGAAGAATCAAGGATATGTTACTGGAATATAGCAGGATTTGAGAGGAATAATAGGGAGTTCGTGAGAAATTTAACGCAGTTTGATGTAGTAGTAATGAAGGAGAGTTGGCTTGATGAAAAAGGATGGGAAATAGTAAGAGGAAGGTTACCATCAGTATATATATTATTAGTGCAAAAAGACAGTGTAATGTGAGGAATGGTTATGGGATTAAGGACCGAATGTAGATCAGACAAGGATAAGAAAGAGTTAAAAGAACAAGAAGAAATATTATTGTAGAGGAGGTAAATATGAGAGGATTGAAGTGGAATATAGTGGGGGTGTATGTGAACGGTGATATGCAGGGTACATCAGATGCTTTAAATTCGAGAATAGATGATAGAATTCAATGGAAGGAAAACAACAGTTTACCAAAAAAGTTAAGAAATATCAAAATTGGTGAGGGAAATGTAGACGACGAGACGCAAAAATGATAGTAGAAGGATAAAAGGTTTGAGGAAGAGGCGGATAAGGCTAGGACAAAACAAGAATATATGAATAATGGAAAAAATATTGTATGGATTTACCAGGAGAAGTAGAAAGCGAAGTTAGGAAAGGAGAAAACTATGGTAAATCAAGAGACGAGGTAGATGAGATAGCAAGGGAAGAAATATTCAAGGTATTAGGAATAATGAAAGATGAAAATGAACCTGATATAGATTAGGTTCCAAACTGAGTCTGGAAATATGAAGGGGCGCAACAAAAGGAATGACCATGTATGATGTGTAAGAGAGTATGGAGAGGAAGGGGTTAGCGAGAGGTGTTGAAAGAAGGAGTAGTGGTTCCGACAGTGGAGAAAGGCAAATAGGAGGAGCTTTAAGATTATAGGAGTTTTGACGCTGTTGCCAACATTGCCAACAAATGATTTTTCGGAAAGATTGAAGAAAGAAGTTGAGGGAAAAAGATAGAGCCACCGAATCAGACAGGCTTTCGAATAGAAATGGAGGTGGTACATTTTCTTACGAAAAATCTTAGTTTTTAACCAACCATGCGGTAGTTCAACTTTTAAACAAAAAAGATTAGTCTTCAGCCGAAGATGATTGAGTTTTCAAACAAATATTTCTATTAAAAAAAACACTTCCATTTTATTTTTAGATTCTATTAATTCAGTTAGAATTTATGTGTAACAAACAAAAATAGGAAGAGAAGGGAAAAGTGTTTGAAAAATAGTGCAAGAGAGAGCATTTTTTGAAAAAGGGAGAAAAAAAGACAAAAGGGGATTCATTGTTCCTATTTTTGATGTATCAATATTTAGCCCTGTTCCGGGTATTTTAAAAATTGGAAGTTAAATCGGAATTCGAATGGGAAGAACAAGTACATATTTTTAACTTTCTGTAAATTAAATTTTAGTCATTTCTTAAAAGAATTTTCGATTAATAATTTCTACCCTATAAATCTTAATTTTAAATACCACAACCCCCTTGTATTGTGTTCAGAAAGTGTCTCAAAAAATATGGAGTAGAGTGACTTGTAGCATAAATTATTCTTATACGGTCAAATTAAAGATTTAAATTATTTTAAAGATAATTTTCAGTTTTTTTAAGCCTTAAAAGAAGTCGGCCAAGAAGAGTGATTTAAAACAAAATTTTTGCAAAAGTTCATTTAATATTAATAGTCAGGGGCAATAAAAATTGATTACAGAAATACAATTGAAATTTTCAAATTAAGATTTGCAGTAATACTGATATAATATTCGTGTTAGTAATTTAATTAAACTATTTCAATAGAAAATTTACTTTTTGCTTAAAATTCATATTTCGGTATTAAAAGTCCACTGAAATATTTTTTGGATACAAATTCAACTATTTTTCGAAAATTTGCCTTTTTAATTTAAACATTTATCTATTTTAGTGGAAATTGTACCTTTCTTGGATAAGAATCCAACTATTTGATTAAAAATTAAGCTTATTTTTATTGAGAATTAAACTATTTTTTTTAAACTTAGGTTGAACCCCTTTATTGAAAATTTACCTATTTTGTTAGAAATTGATTTTTTTTGTATTGAAACTGCAACTGTGTAGGTATAATTTAAAGTAATAAAGGTCAATAAACAAATAAATTCTCAACGATAAGAGTAATAGTTGACATTTTAACTCAGAATTATTTTAAAAGGAATAGAATACAGTTTAGGTCATATTTAACAAAAAGAGAAATAATCATAAAACAATAATATAATACTAAACATTAAGAATGACCAAACAAATTATTTTTTTATTGTATTAAATATAACTATTTAGTAATTTCTTATTGAATAAATACTAATTGTGCGAAAATATGTGCACTTATTTAAGGCTGTAAATATAAAATAATTTTATAAAAGGCTATAGAATTGAAAAACATGAGAAATCGGTAAGTTAAAAAAAGAACTAGACTTCTTAACAGCTTTAATTTTGTTGAAAAAATGAGATTGCAATTTCTTGAAACTTAAAAATAGGCTAACCACACAACACTGATTTGTCTCTGTGTATATACGACAGGTAAATCGAAAATTCACCTTTCTTGTTTGCCATTTTCTAATATTAGAAGCGTAAAACATTTAAAATTTGAGAATAACAAATCGTTTAATAGCAAGAGAATATAAAATTTTTTAATTTTTTAATTTTGGATGCCCAACTTTTTTATTCATTTTGTTTTGTAGCTTGTGTAATTTTTCAAGAAATTTAATTTGTTTGTTTTACATTTTATTTTTCACGATTAGAACAAAAACTACAAGTCCTATCAACAAATTATTCATGAAAAATTTGAATGAGTTTTCAATTTTGTTGGAAGGGCAACTTTTGTATATTCATTTTTTTATTGCATAGCTTGTGTCGTTTGTCGAAAAATTTTATTTTTTTATTTAAAATTTTATTTTTTATGATTAAACCCAAAACTACCCATTCCGTCAAAAAATGATTAGTAACAAATTTGTAGTACTGTTTGGAGTGTTATACAAATAAAAAAACTAGGTATACTATACTATGTATCTTCTTCAGTTTAAAATTCAACTATTTGGTTGAAAATGCACGTATTCTATTAAAAATTAATTTTTAAAATTAGTAAAATGTAACCAATTTTCTTGTATACTCAATTTTTTTAAATGAAATTTTCCACTACAAATATAACGATTCCGTTTCTTCTAGTGAATCATGGAGATTTTTTTTTTTATTAAAATTCATATGTTGGTTTCGAAAATACAACTGAAACCTTTTTTGGAATATTTTAGTAAAAATTTCTCCCTTCTTGTATAAAAATGCCTGATTTTGGGTTGGAAATTTAACAATTTTGTTGAAGCCATACCTTTTGGTTGAAAATTAAAGATTTTCGTAGAAAATTTAGTTTTATTTGAAGACTCATATTTTGGTGTTGAAAAGTCAAAGTGAAATCTTTTTTATATGTATATTCAATTTATTTGTTAAAGGTTTATCTTTTCCATTTAAAAATTCATATGTGCTAGTATAAATTGTATATTTCTGGATAAAAATGTAACTGTATAATTAATATAGAATCTACCTTTCTCCAGAATTCAACAAATTTGTTTCAAAATTTTTTTTGAATCGATTTTTGTGTAATAATTTTGTTGTTAACGATTCATATTTTTATATAAAGAATTCACTTCTTTGCTTGAAAGTTGAACCATTTTATTTAAAATCTCTATGTTGTAATTCAACATTTAACTGCAATGAGTGAGAGTTAAACTAATTCTTAATAAATTATTTGTTTTAATCAAGATTTGTCTCTTTGGTTGAGTATTTAACTATTTTGTTGAAAATTAATGTTGTTCTCAAAATTGACATGTTTTGGTTGAAAATTCAATTTCTGTAGAGAAAATTCTTTTTTGCTTGTCTTGAAGGTTCAAGTATTTAGGTGAGTATAGTTTAAATCGTTTGAATCATAAAATAAAGTTTTTAAAATAGCCTCTGTTTATATGTCAGTGTGTCCATCCTTCCGTAAAGGCAACAACTTTCGACAAGATGACCGAATCAAATCGATATTTAGCACACTTTTTTTAGTTCCTAAAGGAAAGTACGAGTTCGTTAACCAGTCATTTTGGATAAAAATTAAAAACGATATGATAAAAAGTCAAAAGAAAAAAAACGATGCTTTTTGAAACCCCTATAAGATTATCATAACAGCTTTTCGGATTTTGTTGGGAAATCGAAAACTCAAATTTTGATTGCACAAAAAACAATTAAAAATCCAAAATTCGATTTTGTGGTCCAAAATAGCAGGATACCAAAAAACAGCGGGATGAAATTTGTGATCCCATAAAAGGTCTACAAATTCGTTAATAATAACTACTTAATATGACAAATACTTTTTATTTTATTCGTGAAAAATAGCACAGCAAATAAAAAAATCAATAATTTGTAAAAAATGACAAAGGGGCGAAAAAAAATTTAACAAACATTTTTTAACCGAAAAAGGGCTATAAATTTGTATTACTTTACTACATTTTCATTATTTCTGATAAGGAAAGTATTAGAATTGCCGAAAATTTGTCACCGCAACATTCAATTTTTTAAAGAAACGATGCAAAGTAAGAAAAAAACTCTCAAAGAGAAATTATAGGTTCTGAAAAATACTAAAATATGGCTTTTTACCATTTTCCCATGGGACAGTTAATTTTGTTTTTATTTATTGTAAGTAAAATGCAGCAAATCGAAAACAAGATTATGTCAAGTTTTCTGTTATCATCGAGATACTGTTTTGTTAACTTTAAAATTAAAATGCCAAAAGGAAAAAGGACATTGTGAGTTCAGAATCACAGAAATATCAGTAAGGTTTCTTATATTATGTTTCTTGATTAGGGTAGTAATATAAGAAGATCTTGTATTTCCTTGTTCTACTGGTCGTTAATAATTTACAAAAAGCATGTAAAAGCTTTTCGTCCTTCAATGAAGGAGCTCTTCGTTACATTTATCGATGTCGTTGATAAACATCATAATGTTGAGACTATCAAAAAATTTACATTTGTTAAAAAAAATTTAGAAACTTTTTGTATTTAAAAATTATAAAAACAAATTATTATTCCAAAATAAATATAACATATCATTTACAAAGATGTGTAAAAAATCTTTACTCATCTCTGACGCGCCACCAAAGTTTACAAAACCATGTTATTTTAAACGTTGATAAATTTTTTTATTAAAAGCTTGTAACAACTCTCTCCCCGCCCAACATTGTTGCAAACTCAGAAAAAATGTACATTTTGGTGGGCCAACACATGCTTGTTGTTATGCCAGTTTTTGAGGAAGAGAGAGAACCTAGTATAAACTGACGCGGGTCACATGACCAGCGACGAAGCGCGCGTAAATTTTAAATGTTAGATTTAGTTTACGTGAGTAGAATTAGTAAGAGCGGTGACATTGTGGTACATATCACTAATATATTCTGTATCGGACATTTTTTTACACTATTGTTATTTTTAATACTATGAAAAATTTATTTAAAATTACGTTTTCTATAATTTTATTTTTAATGATTAATAATTTAATGTTAACTGTTATTCGTTGTTAATGTTTGTAATGTGTTTAAAAAATCGAATATCATACCCTTTTTGGAGCAAAAACACTTGTATTCTACTACATTCCATCTGAATGCGGTTGCGCCTATATAGGAAAAACCAGTAGATACTTCAGCATTCAGATCAAATAAAATATTTACGATTGTAGTATAGATATTAGAAAGTCTGCTATAGTGACTGAATCACATGATAATGATCATAATTTCATTTTTTCCAAAATTTGAATTTTAAGTGACGAGAAAAAATTATAGAAAACATTGTTTGCAAAAAATGTTCCACATTATTAAAAATAACAATCGTTTACACAAAAGGTCTGATACTGAATATCTTAGTGATGAGGATCGATTCATCATAAACCTGTCTAAATGGTAGGTTATTTTTAGTTTATAATAGTAATTTGTTTTTATAATTTTTAGATGTAAAAAATTCCTAACTTGTTTTTAATAAGTGTACATTTCATAATCGTCTCGAGATAATGATGTTTGTCAGCGACATCGATAAAAGACCATTAGAACAAGAAAATACAATATCTTCTATTCAGATGACTTCGTTTAGAAATTATAAATGAAAATATGAGAAAAATTTCAGATTATGCGATGTACCAAACTACCAATCTAAAATAAAAAATTGTTAAATATTATTAAATTAAAAAAATAATAATTTAGGCTCTGAAATATGAATTAAAATTAGTTGGAAAGGATGTTTATTGAGTAACAAATTAAATATTTTATAGTTTTTAAGACCACTATTTTATTAAATTTTATTAATTTTATTAAATGATTCTTCAGATATCTGATAGTATCAGATATCGCTAGATATCTATAATCATTTTTTTTAATAAACAGCATTGCCAATGATATTCCAAGACTATTTGCAGAAATGGATATTTTTTCCAGCAAATTCCGATAATAAACATTTTCTTAGATTATTTATTAAAAAATATGATAAACAAACAAGCGTTGAATAAATTTCTTCAACTGAATATAATAATAATGCATCATTTGTTTAAAAAATATAAACAAATATCAAGTGACAAATTTTCATTATCAAGTTTCATTTTTTACGGAAAAGGCATGCAATTTTAACGCACAATTATGCTGCACGATCAAATAATCATTATTTTGGCTATTTGATAATATCATTTATTTCTAGCAATTAACTTAATTAATCAACAATTCTTGTTTTCACTCATGCACCCCCGTGCATTAAATTTAAGCGATATTCAGCAGGGGAACCATTTTTTCAAGAAGATAAAAAATAAAATTGGCAAAACCGACATTTTTTCCTCTTTTTGCATTAACATAAAAGTATAAATAAACAAAAATTCAAAAATTGGCTTGCATAGTTATGTTCAAAACTGAAAGCTGAATTTTGCTTTAAAAAATCCAATATCGGTAATGAGAGCGAAGCACATTTTACGGGACAATAATGCACGTCCGTTAAGTTCCTTCGTGGAAAAAGTTCAATGGTTGAACCATGGCTCGACAATGGCATAACCGTTGGGTAAGCGTGGAGTAAGTGTGGCCCCAGATTCGGTCGATTTTTCACCCACTGTTGAAATTGAACTTTGGAAACATTTTCGAAGTTAGTTTAGCACGTATTCTTCTAGAACTTTTTAACTACTTAAATTGTGCCAACTGTTAAAATAACTACTAATGATAACTCGACTATCCGGGTACATCTGCTCGAGCACCAGGTACTTTATTACACATTCTACAAGAAATCTCTGAAAATTTAAATTTTGCGAAAGAATTCGGAAAGAATTCCAAACGGTGAGTCGACCAGACGGGAGCCCCGGGTCGCGCACCAGTCAGTTCAGGACGTATTCTACAAGAGCAATTTTAGAATTTAAATTGTTCCAACAGAGAAAAAAAAACTAAAAATTGTGAGTCGGAGATCCGGGTGCATGGGATCGAGCCTCAGGTAGTTTGGCACATTTTCTACCATTATTTAAAAAAAATTTTAATTGTGTCAACTGCAAAAATAACTACCAATCATGAGCCGATGATCTGGATGCACCAGAGTGATCACCGGGTGGTTTAATAGGTATTTTACGATAACTATTTTAAAACTCAAATATTTTGAGTAACGAAAACAATGCCAAATGGTGAGTCGACGACCCGAGTGAACCGGGTGGCGGCCCAGATAGTTTAGAACATATTCTACGAAAACTTTAAAAAAATTTAATTTTCTGAATAACGAAAACAATTCAAAATGATGAGTCAACGACCGGGGTGCACCGGTTCGCGACCTAGATAGTTTAGCAAATATTATACGAGACCTTTTTTGTAAATTAAAATTTTGTGAATACTGAAAAGAATTCCAAATTTTGAGTCGACGACCTGGGTGCACGGTTGTCGCGCACCAGGTAGTTTAGCATTTATTATACGAGAACTTGCAAACAATTTTAACTGTTCCGTCTTTTAAAATAAATACCAATCGTTTCGATTTTGAACAAGTTTTGGTAGAATACTCGCTAAGCTACGTTGTCTTCGTTATTCATAAAATTAAAACTTTAAAATAGTTCTCGTAGAATACGTGCTAAACAATCTAGTGCGCATCCCGGTGCATCCGGGTCGTCTTATCACCCTTTGGATTTTTTTTCGTTATTTAAAAAGTTAAATTTCAACAAAGTTATTCTTTTGTTATTTTTTATTATGGCAACTATGCTTTAAAGTTCCTGGGGCTTGCGGAACCTCTAAAAATAATTTATAAATAAATCGATTGATTGTTTTGTGGACTTGAAGCCTAATTTCGTTGAACTAGGTAAGTATAAGATTTCTGCGATTTTTAAAATTAAAAAAACTTCGAAAACTCGAAAATTTCGAAGCACAGAACTTGTCAGCTTCAGCGATCGTTTGTAGTAAGAGGTGCTCGGTTATGGAATAAAGTACCATACAATATTAGAAATGCACCTTCCCTGTATCATTTGAAAAATCTATTTTTCAAATATTTGTTCAATAGTTCTAGCCCAATTCTTGAAATTACTCACTGGTAAAAATCTCATATTTAATTTTTCAAAATGTGATCGTCGAATTTCCTTTTGATTATATCAACTTTTGCAAATTATTATTTCTTATAAACACCGCTTCTCCCTCCTTGTTTCTACCTTTAAATGTAAAAGTGCTACTAATTTTATACTTAATGTAAATAACTATGCTTTAATCTCTTACCACGTTTGATACGACTTCTGAGGTCGACTCTATTGATTTATTTCATTTAGTTCATATATTTAATTACAAGATTAATTAAGTACTCTATCGATCAATGCTTACACAAATTTCGAAATGAAGATATGATGAATTATATTATCTTGTTCTTTAGAGGGCTATTTTAACACTAGGGACTTTTCATCAATAAATACAAATACTACATGACCCTGAAATGTTTTTAAAACTTCCTAAACACTAACAGTCGTAGAATATGTTGATGAATTGTACATATAAATTTCAAGACAAAACATTAATTCCCGGCAAAGATCTGGCGAGTTGAACACAAAAAAAGATTGATTTTTTTATAGTTAAAAAATTCCGTTTTACTTAAATAACTAAGAAACGAAACAACCTTCGAATTTGGTTGCCATAGAAAAAAACATAGTAGATGTCTAGGGCCGGTTCTAATTGCAAATTCCTATCTTACAGGCATCGAGGCGCTTCAACCTGTAGTGGTTTTTGTCCATGCTAAGCTTTTGAGGAAAAAGGGGTTCATGTCCGTGCTAAGCTTCGAGAGCATTCTCGAAAGGTCCTGATGACGTCACGATTGCGCAATAATCTGGAGCCAAATTCATGTAAACAGGTTCAAGGTTATTCACATGCCTGTGTCAAGGTTAAATGAGAAAAACAACATTCCGATGACGTCACGACATCCTGTTTTGACTATTAATTTGATTTATTGCTTCCTGATAGATCATATTTTAACGAACAAATTGCTGCCTTTATTTGTTTAATGCGTATAAGCTTCTCGAAAATTCTAGGAAGATCTGATGATGATATAGAATAATATTACGCAATTGCGTGAAGGTTAACTTTTGCAAAAAAAAAAACAAGTTTCAAGGTTATTTACATACACGTGTCAAGTTTAAATGAGAAAAACAAGGATGATTTAGTGCTTCCTTCCAGATAATACTTTTAACTAAAAATCCCTACCTGTGGAAAACATTCTTCTGCAGTCTAGAACCTTCCTGAAAATTATAAGTAAAAAAATATTTAAAGTTAATCCAAGGGAAGTATTGTATCTAAAGTTATAACAAAATCATTCCTTATGATAAGTCATATGCTCAGGGATCGCTTTATACTAGCAAAGCCAGCGAGGACTAGAGATAATAGCCACACGCTTTTAAACTCGCAGCAGCATTCATACATCGGCAGGCTAAGGTTACACACCTTTAATTATCCTATGCTTTCTTTCTCTACAGATCGTTCTTTTTACAGCTCGCTATCGTACTCAATCAACAAAGTTTGATATTGATTCTTTAGCCATATGCTAGGTCTGTCAACCTCTCAACAAGGAATATGTAACAAGATACTGTCAACAATTTCGAGACTCGAGAGAGATGATATGCAGCATGCATTTAATTTTCAAACCTTTCATGGACGTTCAAGAAATAAATATCAAGAGTAGACTGCCCGGCGCTTATCGCTCTTTATATCATACAGCGGTATTCGAGCTGAGGTCGCAATACCTTTTTTATCCACAGATATATCAGGTCACTTTTCAGCTCTCATTTAGAAAGGTCAGTTTTTTCCTACTCCACGTTAAAGATTTAAAATAAAAGTTTTAAAAAATATAACAAATTAATATAATCAAATTTTTGAAAATCGAGGATGACTTCGAGTCAGCTTTAAAAATTTTTTCTATAATGCTGAATGTTCTATAACTAATTAAGTCATCATAAAAATTAACTGCCTAATTTTTTTCGTAGACAACTTTCAAGGTTTATTTTTTCATTAATGCATTACATTTTGCATTGCTAAAACATTATAATGTAGAAGG